>MU717737.1:8491-59706 GCA_026770625.1 Nicotiana glauca
ATTAATTGTGAGATTAGAAAATTAATTTTTTTTGTAGTTACTGAGTCATATACTAAGGTAGCGAAATAGAATTTATTATAATATATAAAATATTGTAATATAATTTGCTAGCGAACCAAGTCTCATTAAATATAATGGTAGGATAATCATGGGCTTAGATAATAAAAGAACCGGGCTTAGACATCCCAAGTTCCAACTGCTGCCCACGTTTAAGAGTGTACTAGGGTATTAAAATATTCTTATTCCAGTAATGAAGAGAAGAAGCAAAATAGATTAAGAACATCGGGAATATTGACGGCACTTCGGAAAGCTTTTATTGTGAAGATCTTTTACAACTTTATAGGACTCCAGGTATGAATATTAACTTTAACATACACTTTGAATTTATTTTGTCTAGCATAAAAGTGATGGCAAGATAAAGTGTATAAGCCAACGATTAATTAGGATGATAATTACAGGAACATATATTATAGCAATAATTCTTTTTTGAGATGGAATATTATAGCAATAATTCTTAAGCCTGTAAAATTATATACCGGGGGATTGCAAACTAAGAACTGATCTATGAAAGAGTTATTTGGGCTTTACTGTCTTAGAATATTGGTGTCTAAAGGATGATTAAATATAATTGTTGGCATAGCAAGGTTAATAGGCTATATTTTAAGATAATATAATTAAGTTAATTTGAGTTAAGAAACTAGGAGCAGTAACAATTCATTGTCTTTTACTATGGAAGAAAGAATCCAAGTAATCAAGTAATTTATATTTGTCTATCCTCGTACTCTTCAGCAGTGTATTGAAGTAATATGAGTACCATATATGTTAGACAATAATTAAGACAAGGATGTGGAGAAATTATTATGGTAATGAACAAGTAGTGATGAGAACAATGATTAGGAATTTAACAATCACATGAAAGTTATGAGACTTTGTATGTTAGAAAGAAAAACAAAGGTGTAAGAACGTGAAGTTCTTCTAGGACGTTACCATTGCAGCATTACAGTGCCTCATTTGACATTTAATTGTGTGCAGACTTTTATTAATTAGACCGCAGGATGAATTTAATTTTGACTTGTTCGAAAATTATAGAAATTATTCACCTTAACTAATTAGGACGTGTTATTTAATATTCGGTATAGATTGAGGCCATTGGAGGTTGTTTGGTTGGTGTTCTAGAAGTCGTAAGGTCTTGTCATTGGTGAGGTAAGTGAGACTTTAGGCTTTGGATACTTGCTTTTCCAAAACCCGTTTTGAAAGTATATTTTTTTCTGCCCGGTCCATGTGTTGGGACAAGTATGCGCTTGGCAGAATCGGTGGTCGTTGACCAGCCGCAAATATATATTATTTTGTAAAAAGCTAAAATTGTTTAATGAGTGATTTGTGATGTAGCGTAGCCTCATGCAATGTCGTTGGGGCATTAGAATTTATTCTTTCGCTGCCGTAACATATATTGGGGCATTGTGTATGCCGCCATTATAAATTTGGGACATTGTGTATGCCGCCGATATAAAATTTGGCGCATTGTGTATGCCGCCGTTATAAAATTTGGGGCATTGTGTATGCCGCCGTTATAAATTTGGGGCATTGTGTATGCCGCCGTGAAAGATTTGGAATATTGTGTATGTTGTCGTGGACTCGTCGGGGTGTTTGGTTAATTTCCTGCACTGCCGTTAATGACAAGTCCTTGATGTAGATTATGTTGAGATATAAATAGTGTTGTTGAATAATTATTTGTAACTTATAGAGTAAATATATGGTGAAAGAATTTTTGTGCATATTATTTCTATGCTCTTTGTGTGTTTGTATTTTCTAACACTTGTTCCAGAGGTATTCAGAGTAGCGGGTCGATGATCTTACTGTGTTATATTTACGTATAACTCACTCCTTACCTGCATATCCATGCAGATACTATTGGTGAAGACGGAGCTAGTAGCCAATGAGTTCGCTAGAGTTGATTCAGTCATTGAGGTGAGCCGCCGCATTTTTCGTGGAGGCTGCCCAAAGAGTCTTTATCATTTATTCATGTGAGGTCTTTTGTAATTCTCTTAGATGTTCCATGGTCTAGTGTGGGATTTGGGTTAGTGTGTTAATCTTATATTTTGAGATATTAATTGTTCGTAATAGTTATCAGATTATTTGGATACTCATTTAATTAATTAAATGTTGTAAATTAATGGCTAAGGTAAGAAAGTATGGTTCGCCCAGCAGGTGGTGTTAGCTGGGTGTCAGTCACGTCTAGGGGGTAGTTTGGGATGTGACAAAGTTGGTATCAGAGCCTAGGCTTTAAGTCCCGGGTCATGGAGTAGTGTTTAGTAGAGTCTTGTTCATGGGTATGTAGGCGCCCATACTTATGATCTTGAGGCTACTAAGCATTTAGAATGTTTTCCCTTCTTTCATTCCTCATTCGTGCGTTATGCTGAATCGAGTTTATTCTTAAGACGTCCCTTTAGCAAATGGCTCTGCCTCGTGTATCTTTCTCTGTTGGATGATATAGTTGATTTGGAAGTTTCTATCAATATATGAACGATCGAGTGGCCTTGAGTACATGAAATTTTATGCGCATAGGTGATAGTTGGAATTTTACTTTCTGTATTTTGAAGGAACATTTGCCAAAATCCTAAAAATAAAAAAACAATAAGGGTTTGAAAGTTGAGAATCTTATGTGAATTGTAAAATGGTCTAAGGATTTGATTTTGCATGAGAGGACATATCCAATATTCAAAGTTGTGGATACAACTCCATGTTATGCGTTTGATTTGGAGAAGAAAAGGATGGAACGCGGAAGAAGTATAAGACAATAATAGCTTAAACAGATCTAGACTGTTAGACTTAGCGTGAAAGACATTATGAGGAAGATGCTTATAGGCGTCTAAGCTTACCGTTTTTTTTAAAGTGATTTGATATTACTAGTGATATCGTGATGGTGACGTTATAAGTGTAACTGTGGCATGACTATCCTAATTTAAGTGCATTGAGTATGACCTTCATAGTGGCGCTATGTGATGTAAAGGGTACAATATATTCTACTTGGGGTTCGTTAATGAGTTCCGATATGTGAGAGAAATTAAGACTTAAGTATAACGCTTAATGCACCAACATAGTAAAAGGTTAAATATGAAACTTGGCAAAATGTATCATGATTAGCTATATTAATAAGGGTAAGACAAAAAGTATGGAGATTGTCATACACCGTACTAAAGAGAGAGACAATTCAAAGAGTTCAAATACTTGAAAAGAATTAACACGATTGTTATTAAATTCAGTGTTCCATTTTGACAATTATAACGATATGTGTTGTTTCTTATACTGCATGAGTTGATAAAGTTTGAATATTGACAAAAGGATGTGATAACTAAAAAAAATTATTTTACCCAAGTGGGGGAGCCTACTATTATTGATTGTGTTTATCGGACATGTGAAATCACATTTAGGACTGAGGGATAGTTGCGAATTTGTTATGGTTTGTAATGTTGATATTCAAGTGAACTTGGGCATAAATTGACAGGTTTCGTCATATTTAGTAATGTTAACGTGCCATGCATGGTAACGATCCTGGTGTTAAGACTATATTAGTGGATAAAGTATATAGAAAATGTATGATATTTGTTCACGGATGGGACACTGTAGTCGATCTACTAGTGTTGCCGAGGTCCGACTTCAATGTTATTATGTGCACGGAATGATAGGTATCGTACTATGTGATGCACAATTGTCAGGTAAAGAATATTAGATTTGTTGTTTTCCTATGGTCTTAGAATAACATTGAAGGGTATTCACGATTGAAATGGGCGAGGAAGTTCCTTATATGAAGGTTTTACATGAGATGAATAGAAAGTGTTCAATATATCTAACTCTGAGCTAAGACACTAGAGTATAGAATCTTACTCTTGGGATAGTTATATTTGTTAATAAGTTTTCAAATGAATTACAGGTGGCATATGTAGTGTAAATATGAAAAGATGAGATGTCTAATGTCGAAGTATTCATACCACTCTTTTCTAGGGTATAGCTCGCTTAACATTCGAGGCCGAATGTTCTTCTTAGTTGGGGAGAATGTAATAACCTGGATTATTTTATATACTAATTAATTGTGAGATTAGAAAATTAATTTTTTTTGTAGTTACTGAGTCATATACTAAGGTAGCGAAATAGAATTTATTATAATATATAAAATATTGTAATATAATTTGCTAGCGAACCAAGTCTCATTAAATATAATGGTAGGATAATCATGGGCTTAGATAATAAAAGAACCGGGCTTAGACATCCCAAGTTCCAACTGCTGCCCACGTTTAAGAGTG
Organism: Nicotiana glauca; assembly: GCA_026770625.1. Lineage (NCBI taxonomy): Eukaryota > Viridiplantae > Streptophyta > Magnoliopsida > Solanales > Solanaceae > Nicotiana > Nicotiana glauca. The sequence continues at coordinate 12,793 of MU717737.1, forward strand.
TACTAGGGTATTAAAATATTCTTATTCCAGTAATGAAGAGAAGAAGCAAAATAGATTAAGAACATCAGGAATATTGACGGCACTTCGGAAAGCTTTTATTGTGAAGATCTTTTACAACTTTATAGGACTCCAGGTATGAATATTAACTTTAACACACACTTTGAATTTATTTTGTCTAGCATAAAAGTGATGGCAAGATAAAGTGTATAAGCCAATGATTAATTAGGATGATAATTACAGGAACATATATTATAGCAATAATTCTTAAGCCTCTAAATTTATATACCGGGGGATTGCAAACTAAGAACTGATCTATGAAAGAGTTATTTGGGCTTTACTGTCTTAGAATATTGGTGTCTAAAGGATGATTAAATATAATTGTTGGCATAGCAAGGTTAATAGGCTATATTTTAAGATAATATAATTAAGTTAATTTGAGTTAAGAAACTAGGAGCAGTAACAATTTTATTATCTTTTACTATGGAAGAAAGAATCCAAGTAATCAAGTAATTTATATGTGTCTATTCTCTTACTCTTCAGTAGTGTATTGAAGTAATATGAGTACCATATATATGTTGACAATAATTAAGACAAGGATGTGGAGAAATTATTATGGTAATGAACAAGTAGTGATGAAAACAATGATTAGGAATTTAACTATCACATGAAAGTTATGAGACTTTGTATGTTAGAAAGAAAAACAAAGGTGTAAGAACGTGAAGTTCTTCTAGGACGTTACCATTGCAGCATTACAGTGCCTCATTTGACATTTAATTGTGCGCAGACTTTTATTAATTAGACCGCGGGATGAATTTAATTTTGACTTGTTCGAAAATTATAGAAATTATTCACCTTAACTAATTAGGACGTGTTATTTAATATTCTGTATAGATTGAGGCCATTGGAGGTTGTTTGGATGATGTTCTATAAGTCGTAAGGTCTTGTCATTGGCGAGGTAAGTGAGACTTTAAGCTTTGGATACTTGCTTTTCCAAAACCCGTTTAGAAAGTATATTTTTTTCTGCCCGGTCCATGTGTTGGGACAAGCGTGCGCTTGGCAGAATCGGTGATCGTTGACCAGCCGCAAATATATATATTATTTTGTAAAAAGCTAAAATTGTTTAATGAGTGATTTGTGATGTGGCGTAGCCTCGTGCAATGTCATTGGGGCATTAGAATTTATTCCTTCGCTGCCGTAACATATATTGGGGCATTGTGTATGCCGCCGTTATAAATTTGGGGCATTGTGTATGCCTATAAAATTTGGGGCATTGTGTATGCTGCCGTAATAAAATTTGGGCCATTGTGTATGCCGCCGTTATAAAATTTGGGGCATTGTGTATGCCGCCGTGAAAGATTTGGAACATTGTGTATGCTGTCGTGGACTCGTCGGGGTGTTTGGTTAATTTCCTGCACTGCCGTTAATGACAAGTCCTTGATGTAGATTATGTTGAGATATAAATAGTGTTGTTGAATAATTATTTGGACCTTATAGAGTAATTATATGCTGAAAGAATTTCTGTGCCTATTATTTCTATGCTCTTTGTGTGTTTGTATTTTCTAACACTTGTTCCAGAGGTATTCAGAGTAGCGGGTCGATGATCTTACCGTGTTATATTTACGTATAACTCACTCCTTACCTGCATATCCAAGCAGATACTATTGGTGAAGCCGGAGCTAGTAGCCAATGAGTTCGCTAGAGTTGATTCAGTCATTGAGGTGAGCCGCCGCATTGTTAGTGGAGGCTGCCCAAAGAGTCTTTATCATTTATTCATGTGGGGTCTTTTGTAATTCTCTTAGATATTCCATGGTCTAGTGTGGGATTTGGGTTAGTGTTGTTAATCTTATATTTTGAGATATTAATTGTTCGTAATAGTTATCAGATTATTTGGATACTCATTTAATTAATTAAATGCTGTAAATTAATGGCTAAGGTAAGAAAGTATGGTTCGCCCAGCAAGCGGTGTTAGCTGGGTGCATGTCAAGTCTAGGGGGTAGTTTGGGATGTGACACTTATGGAATTTTTTTGATAAGGAAATTATATGTGATATACTTATGGAATAAAAGCTTAGATATTTAAAGCAATTTATTTGTATTTGTTTTTGTTGGATGATCTTTCAAATGAATTAGTCATACAAATATATATGTTATACTATACATTTATTAGTGGTATCTCAGCACCCGTATCTGACCACCTTTCCTAATTCCCCAATCCTAAGATTTAGGTGATGACATATCATACTTCTATATCCACACCCATAAAACCACACATGTATCCATCTATCACATATTTTGGTTGATGTGACTAAGAGGAGGACTAGCATATGTACAAAGAATTTGGACCAAAGTACTTTGAAGATGGCTCTAACTATGCTTTCTTTAGGTACCATATCCTTTTTATTTTTCAATTGTTTCATTTGGGTTTTACAAGTGTTAGCACAAAAATTGTAAACAATCCATAAACCATCACCTTTCTGAAAGAAAAAAAAAAGACATGTTCTTGATAGGGCTGCATGCTTTGTTAAACAAAGTATCCTAATTTAATCTAGGTCTAACAAGGAGGTGACACCATTCTAAAGTTTCAAAACCACAACCCCACCTTTCCAGCTTAGTTACTAATGGCCTCAAGATAGTGTTTAACAACAATTCAGGCTTAACAAAATAGGTAGCCATTTACCTCTGAATATTGGAAGGAACGTACCAATTCAGCAGTTTTGGAATTGCCGCAATCAATGTCTTCTATCATTTTCATCAACTGCAATTACCACAAGTTTCAGAAGATTCAGCATTGAAAGGAATGGACAGTTTAAGTGCTTTACTGTAGACTTGCCGTTGAGATAAATCTTTCCAGGACTTCAAAGAAAGCATGTTCCCAGATGCCAACGTAATAATTACGACTTCAAAAAGTAGCAATTGGGAGAAACTTAAGTTTTTCACCTCCACATGCATATAGGCTGCTCTCAAGACTTTTCTGGAGCACTCTCCTTGCATAATCCTCCAAGAATTCTTGTGTAGGGGACTCTCTGATCAATCCAGCCTGGCAAAAGCGTCAGTCACTTTCAATGGCATAGTTTATAGTACATGCATTGCAGTGAAAATTTAAGCTATGATAGGAAATGTGCCTATGGCCATAGAAAGCAAGAAATTTTCATTCATAAAACCTGAAACATCTGATGCAATAATGTACCAATCAATGCTGCAGCTGAATACTCAGCCAGATTTTAACCTCTCATCCAGCACAGCTCGCCTTGAGCAACTGAAACTGGAAGCAACCTAACAGAGTACTCAGTGTTCAAGAAAAATGGAGAAAGAAGAAGAAACAACTGATGGAAGCAAGACTTTGCAGAAGCTGGAACAGCGAAAGACAACATGTTGAGTAATCGAAACAAACAACTGAAAAATAATTGCACAAACATAGCAAAAGGAAAAGTTAGACCCAGAGTAACAGAACCAGTATGGATTGGTGAACAAGATAAACTAAACATGAATTCAATGTTAAAAATAGCATGAAGCGAGTAAAAGCGACAACCTCCATTTCACGAAAAGCGAGAAGCGAGAAGCGAAGCGCCCGCTTTTATTGGGTGAAGCGGAATTTTTTTTTTTAAAATTAAAATAAATACGGTATAGACAACACATGTAAGAAAATGTTCAATACTTGAATTAAGAAACTAATGAGTAGCATCAATTAAAGCACAAAATAAGCATCCTATTCTTCTACAAGATTGTCAAATTCTTGTATTCCACTATCATTATTATATTGCTCGTCATCTTCTTCAACTTCATCTTCTTCATCAACTAGGGACAAAGTAGCTGCCTGTTTTCCCTACCTCTGTGAACTTGAAGTTGAGGTACTCCCCCTCAAACCATAAATCCTCTCCCCAATTCCACACTCCTCCGCAACATCACCCCAAATGATATCAGAAGTATCATCAAATACTTCTTCATCTGCATGATCTTCCGGGACTCCAGTTAGCCATTCATTAGCATCATCGATGTTGTCCAAACTAATTGGATCAATTACATTTCGAGCGTTGTAACGACGCCTCAATGTTTTATTATACTAAATGAAGACTAGATCATTGAGACGCTTCAAGGTTGGTTTGTTCCTCTTTTTGGTATGAATCTGCAAATAATAAGTAATTAGTAAGATTAGAACAATTGAGATATAATTTAATTATCTCAATATACTAAATCTTTCTTATTAGTTCTTACATGCTCAAACACGCTCCAATTCCTTTCACACCCGGATGAGCTACATGTTAGACTTAGAACCTTGATGGCAAACTTTTGTAAATCTGGAGTGGAATGACCATATTGCTTCCACCATTCAACTGTAGAAGTAGAACAAATTTTCAAAACATAATATTAATAAAGAAATAACTTATTAACTATAAAACAACATATAAGTACTCTCTCACCTGGTGACTTCGTCGTTCGTTGTCTAATGGCCATGTTTTTTCCAAAAAGTTGTTCAGCATTCCTATAAATACTAAATTGCTCTGTGATTTTATCTTGCACGGATTCTTCAGGTATCAACTTCTCAATGCATTCATAGTATCCATTCCACAAAGGTTCATCTCCTAGAATCCTCTCTTCATTGGCATAAAATAGTTTCGGGTTCAAAACAAGTCTAGCTGCATGCAAAGGACTATGAAGCTTACTATCCCACTATCTCTGATCTCAAAGACTCTTTTGTATTTTTTTTTATCATTAAAAGAGTCTTGAATAGCCTCCTTTGCCCTATCAATCGCTTCGTACAAGTAGCCCATTGGTGGCCTTTGCTCCCCATCCACCAAACGAAGCACTTTAACTAAAGGATCACTAATCTTCAATGCAAGAACCACATTGTTCAAGAATGAAGGAGAAAGTATAATATCTGCAGATTCTCTCCCTCGAGCTTCCCTTCCATAGGCACTGCTAGTGTACTCATCTGAAACAAACAATTTCTTCAAATTGCTTTTTTGCTAATACATCCTAGCCAAAGTCAATAAAGCAGTAGCAAATCTTGTCTTTGCAGGTTTCACCAAGCTTCTTTGTTTAGTGAATCTCTTCATCATGTTCAATAATAAAGGCCTTTGAACAATATAGGAATGCACTCTATTTGCCTGATTAAAGACAGTACTGAAGGGTCTTTCCTTGAAAATATCACCAAAGATCAAATTAACAGAATGTGCTGCACACGGAGTCCAATAGATATGCCGGTAGCAAGAAGACATCATTTCAGTAGCTTTAACATTTTCACCGGCGTTGTCCGTGACAACTTGAACAACATTTTCTGCTCCAACAGAGTCTATTGTACTCTTGAACAAGGAGTACATTTTGGTTGAATTAGTCGAAAAGTCGCTTGCATCAACGGACTCAAGAAACAGGCTTCCCTTAGGAGAATTCACCAAGGTATTGATGATCATTTTTCCATTTCTCGCTGTCCACTTATCCATCATAATGGAACAACCAAACTTGTTCCATTCTACTTTGTGATCCTCCACGATTTTTTTCACCTCTGCCACCTTTTTTTTAGATATGGCCCATTAACTTCATAACAAGTTGGAGGCCTCAATAAAAGCAGCAAAAGTGTCGGTATAATTAACAAAATTAAAAGAAAGACCTGCATCATACATCCATCGGGCAAAAAAGGTAACTGCACGGTCCCTTAAAATCGCTTTTGCATCAACTTGAGGATTACCACTTTTTCCTCTCTTATCTCCAGATTTTTGCGGGAAGTAACAATCCATAGGACCTTTGGTCTTGCCAGTAGATCCACAATTAGAAGACATGGGTGGAAGCATCCTTCCCCGCTTTTGTGATTTTGGTGGAAGCGACGAAGCATCGTTACCTTCTTCTGTTTCATCATCATCGTAATCAAGATTATAAAGTTCTTGTTCATGAATCATTTGAGTCTTTAACTCTTTCTTTTTTTGAAGGTATGCTTTCAATTCTTCCTTCACATGCCTCGGAACTTTAGGACAAGATGTGACATTTGGATCACCACCGATTAGATGCTCTTTTTGACGATAGATTCCTCCATTTGTAATCGTATCACAAAAAAGACATCTAATGGCCATCTTGTTGGTCTTGTTAACTCTTTCAGAGTAAGCCCAAGCCGGGACTTTCCTATCTTCTTTTGACGCCATTAAAATAACAACTACATAACACATAAGAAATGCAATAAGAACTAAGAATAAAAAATATATAATTGGGCAGAAATTGGGCAGAAACTGGGCAGAATTTGGGCAGAAACGGGGCAGAATTTTTCTGAAAACACATATCGGCGCTTTTTGGACGTTTAGAAAGAAAAAGAAAAGAAAAAGAAAAAGAAAAAGAAAAAGAAGAATGAAAATATAAAGTGCAAAAGCAAAACATACCTGTTGAAACTTGAAAGTTGTTGTAATGTTGAAGAAGAAGAACCTTAGTTTGCTTGAACAAATGGCTGCTTCAAGTGAGGTAGAAATCGCTGGCTTTTTTAGGAAGAAAAGGCTGAAGAGGAACCCTAGTATGTTGCTGAAGAAGTGTATAAAACAGAAGACTCACGATTTGGGTCTTTTAATTGATAAAAGACTCGTTTGGGCTTTTATTTCAAGAAGCGATCGCTTCTTCCGCTCCCTACCGCTTCACCGCTTCTCGCTTTTTAGCTTGGAGCGGTCGCTTTTCTCTACCTGCGTCGCTTTTATCTGGGTAGCGCACAACCCGTCGCTCTGCTTCGTTTCTCGCTTAAAGTGATGAAGCGGGCGCTTTTTTTAACACTGCATGAATTAGGAACTGAGTGATTGATAATAGTCGGCATCATGAGAATTTCATATTTTGTTCCGACGATAATAAAATAGATAACAGAAGAAGATTCATAAGAAATTCAGAGAATGGTCATTCAGGGAGACGCTTCCCTAAAGCAAGCAATGTGAGCAGCTTAAGGGACTGTATGTACCAGTATACTAAGTGTCACCCACAAGAGTAAGGAATTTTGTTATCCTTCGTACAGAAGGATTACCGCAAGGCGAGTAAGGATCATCGATGATGTGAATGCCAAAGATGAAGAGGTAAAACATGTGTAGGTAGGTCATTGTAGCTCCAACTCTTAGTACTCCCCAAAAGGGGGAATATTGAATGATGTGGCATTAAGCCAGAATTAAGTGGTTTTAGCAATTATGGAATGGTAAAGGAAGAATGCAAAAAGAAATGAAAAGGGATGAGATTGCAATTATCCAAAGCCTACATATATGCTACGATTCCAGAACATTATGCAAACATGACGTCAAGGAGAGGAAGTAAGGGTTCCTGTCCAAAATGTTATTGATAGATAAGGAGCAAGTGCGAGAGGTAAGTTAAGACAAAGGAAATAACCCAAGAAAGATTACGCGGAAGATTGATATGAGAATGGCCCAACGACTAGTTAGCAATTGATTCAGGAAGAGCCTAGTTATGGCTAGACAGGACGTTACAGACGAATCAGTAGATCGTGCAAGATAAGCATAGTAAAGCCCAATATAGTGAATTCAGCCTAGCAGTAATGTCATTGTAAGGCTTGAGATATACTCACATAGGAGTCGGGGTAGTTAAAAATACCGTATGAATGTTACGGGAATAAAAGAGAGTGTCACTGGGAAGACAGTCAAAATATTAGTCCAGAGGCAACCCTACAAGCACAAGGGCGTGGAGATAAGTAACTACGAATAATTATAGGCAAGAAAGAACATCAAAAGGACACTTGTATATGGATACTTGTATCAGTGTTGTAAAAAGCGTGCGCTTCTCGCCTAAAGCGCTGAAGCGACGCGAGGCGAGGCAAGTTCGCTTTTCTGCCATAAAAGCGACTCACATGAAAAAAGTGCATGCTTTACCCTATTAAGCGAGAAGCGCAGCGATCCAAAAAGCGCAAAAAAGCGCGCTTAAGCGAGGTTAAGCATCTGTTAGGGTTTTTTTTTTTAAAACTTGGCAAAAACTTAACGCAAACAAACACTTCTTCTCCAAGCGACTGCTGCTCCAACGACCGCTGCTTCAACGATTGCTTCAGTGCTTCTTCTCTGTAAGTTTCTTCTTCTCTCTTCTTCTCTCCCTCTCCCTCTCCCTCTCCCTCTCCTTTCCTCTCCTCCATTATGTGGAAACTGATCAGCCACATATTCAATGACTAGACAGTACTAATGCAAAATATTCAGTTCTAGCAAACACTATCTGTATTTAACCCAAGTATAACAGGATGAGACGTAGATGCCTTACCTGTAAGTCTGTAACATTGGTGGCAGTTGTTGAGTTATAGTGCTCTTAAGAAGATCATTTGCAAGTTCATTACGGCGCATTATTAGGCCAAACAAGTGAATCAAACACACCGCCCAAACCGCTACCTTCTGTGGTGCCACCATATGCCTATGAAAATTTTCAGGATCCAGTAGTATAAGTTTTTAATTTCAACAAAGTCCCAATAATATTGAATATTGATGTTACCCATAATATGATGTATAAGCACAACTTAAGATGAGAATAAGTATTCGGGCATACACCAAGAAAAGATGGCTGATTTTCATGTCAACATTGATTAGGCTCATATGGAAAACATGCATGTTGATTTATCATCCCCATTATTCTACCCATTTGGTAATAAAAAAGGAAGCAATTTCTACTCGTTTGCAAATATGTTCCTTTAGTCCTTTCCACATTGCACACTGCAAATGCTGACTCCTTATCGTTAGGCAAATTGATTCGTATTCAGAAATGCAGTTAGATTGCCTTGATTACATGTCTAGCTTCTTAGGCGCGCACCAAGTTTTGGCACCTTTGTCAAGAAAACTAAGACCTGACATAATTAGAATTCTAACACAGATGTTATAAATGCAATCTTTTACCTCGATTCAAGTTCCAGATAAGTACTAGTTGTAGCATAAATGTCAAATTTTACAGTCTTTTTATATATTTCAGGAATCTGGCCTAATACTAGTATTCTAAACATGGCATTTGAGGCAATAACTTTCTCTTGATTGTTAATTACCCCTTCTTCTATCAGCAAGCACCTATGTTACTGTTCCCACATGAACAGGTTTTACTAGGAGAAGAGAACTACAGTGCGTGCAAGCAGATTACCTCTGTATATTTATTTTGATGAAGATACCTCTGTATATTTATCACATGCACACTCGCCAACCAAAGGATTTAGTTACTGACTTCAACAGCTAAGCTTCCTTCCTTTCTTCTATAGATGGTCTATCATCTGTGTTTCACAGAATCTCGATCATTTTGAAAGGAGAACATTTTCTTAGCATGGAGCAGAGGTAAAGATGCTAAAATGTTTTAGGATTGAACTGAGTAAACATGGAAGCCCTTTTAACCAATTATTTTGAAAATCTATATACGTAAAAGAGTACAATGGATGCTTGTCACTATGAAGACCCTGAGAACTTCTCAAATTACCTTATGATAAACGGTACAGACATTGAGGTGTCGACAGCCTCTGCACATATTTGGACTCTGCATCGAAAGAAAGAAGTCACCAGGATAATAAGTTACTAATATCTAGAAGATTTTGTTAAATGAGTTCCTCTTGGTCAGGTAATAAGCTAATTCAGTTTTCTGATCCCTTTTATGGTGTTTACTTATAATTAAGGCGATAAATGATTGTGGTCTGGGATAGTGGTGGAAGATGACAACCATGCTTAGGTCTCTTTAGGAAGAACTAGTATTCAATACTAATTATGAAGGTGTATCCGGAATGAACTACCTTAGCAGGCAAAACATTCACCTTTATGAAGACAACCAAACAAAGGGGAGGGGGGAATATATTTAAGTAGAGATTTTTATGTGGTACCAGAGAGAATAGGTTACAGAATACAATTAAGAGCCTTCTAACCTTAACAATTTCTATAAATTTACAGGACTGCACGAAAAGAAAATAATAGAAGCACACAAGGAAATGCGGTGCAACCCTGAATGCTTAGTGGACAACACGCCATTATGTGGAAACTGATCAGCCACATACTCAATGACTAGACAGTACTAATGCAGAATATTCAGTTCTAGCAAACACTATCTGTATTTAACGCAAGTATAACAGGATGAGACGGAGATACCTTACCTGTAACATTGGTGGCAATTGTCGAGTTACAGTGGTCTTGAGAAGATCATTTGCAAGTTCATTACGGCACATTATTAGACCAACCAAGTCAGATCTTTGAACAGTAATTCCCTTGAAAAATGAGTGTAATTTAGAAGGTTGCAAAAAAAAAAAAAAGAAGAAAGAAAAGCAATCTTTATAATTCTTACAGATGCTAGTTTTCACCTACTTCTCAAAATAAAATGCTTGATTTTACCTGCGTCTGATCTGTGTGCAGATAATACAGGAGACCATGCCCATATGCTGCGAGTATCTAATTAAGAGAAAAATAGATGGCAACGAGATGAATCTATGAAGAAGAACTAAAGGAAAATCTACATGGCAGTACAGCATATGCCAACGGTAGGTTAATTATGCAAATAGGCAGGGTTCGGTGCACCTTTCTGACATTAGAAGGGTATACAGCATCACTTGAGCATTATGTTCCATAGCTGTTTGCAGAATGTAATGCCAACAATAGCCTAGAGGTTAGGTGCCTAGCAAGAACGTGTAAAGTGGAAAATTATCATCACTTCACAACTTAAGTGGTACTATTTTGCAAATGCTCAAAAAAACTTGCCTGTCCATTTGTTACCTTCCAAGTTTTAAATTCGAGAGGCATAATCATCTCATTATGTTTACAGGTGTTGAATTTTACATTTACTCACAAGGATGCATCAATCATGCCTTTCAATCCATATTTTGGGGCCCATGCCATTTCTTCAATATCAAGTACCTATATTTAAGGACATCCAAAATGAAAAGAATATAAACAGACTGGACTGGGTGAACCATGTTATATGCATTTTCAAAACAATTATAGGTGAACATATGTTCTTGACATGTAAGTAATGTTTCTACTTTGTTTCCAGAAAAGAAGGGTTTGTCACGTAGATAATGCTACAAAGCACCAGTAGTTTTGCATCATGTTGCAGTTTGTTCTCCTTTAAGACAAATAATGTCCTTCAGAAAAAACTGCTCAATATCCAGTCAAAACTAATAAATTAGGCATAATCTTGGTTAAAGAAAGCAATCCCAAGTGCATATAGCTAACTGAACTGAAGCACAATCCTGTAAACCACTTGGGGATGTAATATTAGTTAAATGTTAGATTAACATGTTCCATTGGTTGCTCATTACTAGACATCCTCTAACAATCTCGCTACCATAAACTTTACAAACACAATTTATATATGATGTCCCATAACTCATCAATTAATAATGAAACTTTTCTTTTTTTAAAATCTTAACGTTATACTTTAGGAGGAGAATTTACATATACTTTCATATTCCAGTTGCGACACTACAGTATAGTAGATAGAGTGTGAATTAAATTTCAATTTGAGGTTGCTGTGTAGAAAGCTTGTCGATTATTTCTTATTTTGTTCATCATAAATACAAAAAGACACTAATGTTAGAGATAAATGTGTTAAATTGGAATGAACCAGTCCTAATGATCATCCTGATGTGGTTGATGCTTTGTATATCAGAAATATTTGCAACATATGCTTCTGAGAACTAACACAAGATTAGTACATGTAAGGGGGGCATGGACCTTACCTTACAATTCCTATAGAGGCATGGAAAACCTCATCTTCTAGCCGGAGTGTAAAAAATAGGAACTTGCAAGTACTAAGTAGTACTCTATGTTCGTCATAGAGTGTATAACATACTCTATGGCGCTATTACATGTGATGATGCTTTGAAAATGATACACTAAAAAAATGTAGTAATTAGTGTCTTGCCCCTCATTTATCAAACCTGTGAGTTCTCAATATGAAGTTCCTTTAAATCCTCTTTAAATATCTTCAAAATTCTTCATTTCTTCTCCGATCTATTGGACCTCGTAGATGAGGAGGGGGCAACCCCTTTTTGCTTTGCAGCTCTCATTGGGAGTTGCGTGAGTGTTATTCCTTGATTCACCTCCTTTTTTTTACTATGGTTAGGAGAGAAATCTCCACTTGTAGCCGCCTCTTCCGGACAAGATTCAATCAATTCATGTTCTTTAGCTTCATCGGAAATAGTAACACGTAAGTTGGCCTCTAGTTTTTGATTAGCTTCTTGTTGTATAACCATCCATAATGGTTCATGCCTCTTCATTCTCTTTGCACTACATGGTTCATGTCTCTTTCCCACCGAAACTTTCATCTTTTGTGAAGTCGTTTTTGAGCCAGTTGAGTATGCACATCTATGAGGTTTTGGACTGTCCACAGTATCCAATTGTGCCCGGTCTTGGTCTGAAATCAAACCCATGTTTGAAATCGCGCCTGAAGTGCTTGCATTGTGATATTGCTGTTGTAGTAGACTGCTTGTATCTATATCATGAGAAACAAGAGTATGGAGGGTATTGGTAGGTGTCAAATTGTATTCCAGTAGCATCAACGTTGTGCTTAGATGACAAAGCTGTTGCGCTTAGTGCACGCTGCTGCCCAGATTTTGCAACCTCTTTGTCAGCTTGTAATGTCGAACTAACACCCTCCAAAGCTGCTACAATTTGCTGCTGCTTGGATGGTGAAAAAGCAGGAGCATTTGGACTTAATCCTCTCCTCTTTGCCCCGCTATATGTGGAATTAGAAACCCGCTCGCTTTGCACCTTTGCTGCCTCGTCCTTTGATGGAGGAGTTGCTGAAAATTGAGCTGCCTCGTTGTCACTATCTCCGCGTATGCTATCTGCATAATCTTCTTCCTCCTCTTCAACTCGCTCAGACCAAGTTTTGCGTTTAACAACAATTGCACTAGTCGCACCTTGTTGATCCTTAGAGCCACTTAACTCGTTTGTGGATGCTTGAGAGATTGAGACCATAGCTGTGTTGTTTCCTGTTGACAGTAGCTGCTGTCAAGAGTCCTCCGCATGCTTACCATGAAGCTCCATCGATTGAGAAGGGACCTCAAAGACTGAAGTGTTCAGTGCGACTAAAGGTGCCGTAACCTTTGGAGTTGTGTTCATCAACATAGCTGCCTGAGCATCCATTACCATTTTGGCTAGTTCCGGATTGGAAAAATGTAATGTTGGTGTAGTTGCAGTAGATTCATCAATAGCTACTGCCTGTTGTTCACCAACAGGAACCATATCCGTTATTACAGCAACTTGTCCACCTGTATTCTTCGAGAGCTTTTGTTGTTTTGCGCTGCCTGGAGGCTTATTTTTTGATGCTGCATCTTGATTACCATGCTGTACAGTCGTCCCCTCCTCATTCAAAATAGTCTCATTCATCAAAGCATCAAAAGGGTTGGAAACTCTAATGTTCTTTGATGCATTACTCTCATTATTATTCACTGGAGTATTGACATTCCTTGTTGACTGCTTTGCTCGATTAACTACTGCCCTGTCTTCAGATTTTGAATTATGCACTGCTTGAACATCTGATTCTTGCATCATCTGATTTTGAATTATACCCTTATGCACAGCAGCTACTGGTTTTTCCAATGCATAAAACGTTGTAGCAGTCCTATTCTGAGAAACAGTAGTGCCAATTCCCTGCTCACCAGATTTTCCAAGTGCATTCAAAACACCAGCAGCTGTATTTACATCCTTATGAAGCCTTGCCAAAGCTGTATCAGCAGGGACATCAGCTGTACGATTGGATGCACCAATATCAACAGGTTTTTTCCACAGCTCACGAGCTTGCCCAGCCTCCAGATTTGTCTGTTGGTTCACATTCAGCTGCCCAGCTCCTTCATCAACCAGTGTAACCCCTTGTTGTTGAAAACCATTGGAACCTCTAATCAAACCAGTAGCTTGACCAAAGACACCAGCTGGGACTGTCTGCACAACAACAGCAGTCCCCGACTTCTAACAGTGGGCTGCATATCCACACTAGTATTAGCTTCATTACACAATTGTGCAGCTGTTGCTATTTTTTCCATATTGGCTCGACCACCAGCAGGATTCAGTTGATCAATACGAATACCAGCGTCGACACTTCCACGACCTAAATTAAAACCTGAAGCAGCACGATCAACAGGCGATTTTAATTGCTGCTCGATATTGTTTTCTTTTAACACGGGACCTCTATTATTTCCAGTTTTTGCGACCTGCTGCTGCCCATTGTTTCCATCAGTTATTGCAGCATCAATATCTCCGTGCAACTTCCTTCTTTCATTAAGAATTTGTCGTAAATCACCTTGAAATTTTTCAACAGATTCCTGATCATCACAGTCCTCTGTTTACACATTCAAAACATTATCTCGATTCCTTGTCGCAATCAGACGACATGTATTTTCATCGTGCCCTGGGCGTCTGCTAATGGTAAGTTATCATAAACAATCTCCTGGACAGCTTCAACGATTTTCCCAGAATTCTCATCCAAGTATTGCAACGTTACTTTTTTTGGGTGCTTGTTCAAAAGATCGAGGATCACTTTGACCCTAGCTGTGCTAGGTCTAATTTTTTATTGTGTGGCTCTATCAATGGCGATTGGTTTACCAGCAGCAGCTGCGATGGACAACAAAGCTCTCTTTGCAAAAAGATCTGGAGATAAGTTCGGCAACGATATCCACACTGCTGCCATAGAAGTTTCCTCTCTAGGATTGTATGTAATTGTCCATGGGAACACCCTAAGCTGGTGTTCTTCTCCATTTAATGGCCAGATAATTAACTGACCTGGATAACGACATAACGAAGTCATCATATTGATCAAAGCACAACAGAACTTGCCGACGCGCAAGCAGCCCGATCAAACGGTTTCCTTTCACGCCCAGATGCTTGGGCAGTAAACTTCTTAAAATCTTCAAATCTGGAGCACCTTGGCTTGTCTTAACGACAATGGCTTGATGTAGCCCTTCCTCCACAGCAAATTCTTGTCTTTCCTCCACAGTAAACCGTATCGTAGGAACTCCATGAACAAAATCAATTGATTTCAGCTTCGTTTTTGCTAAACTTTGTGTTGTTTGGCTGGACAGTAGTCGTGTGGCATAGGAGTTGATGGGATTAGGATTTAAATTTGTCTCTCCCACAGCCAAAGGCTGGGGAGAGGCGTTGGAAGCCATGGGAAGCCCTAAGTCGCCATTCTAGAGAGAAAACGAGAGGAGAGGAGAGGTTGCACTAAAAATCCACTAGATGGATAGCCTTAAGAGATATATATTGCAAGTTTTAACTCAAGCCTGCATTACCAAGAAAGATAGAAGGAGGTTCCTTACTTCAGATACTTTAATCTTCTTAACTCCATCTTCACTTCCAAAATCAATACTTGGGCCTTCTGAAACCTAACATAAGTTAAGCTCAAAAATATGCTAGGTGTGGAGAGAAACTATATCAATGTGGGAACAAATGCGAGAATGGGCACAAATTATAATCAAGATGTACTGAGAATCAAACACAAAGAACTAGTCACCAACAAAGTAGAAAATAGTAAAGGACATGGCAAAAGGAAAAGTGTTGCCAATTTTAATTGGATCCTTAAAAAAAAACACTGCACCAAAGTTGATCCAAATTGATAAGGGCATGGGTGTGAGATACCACCGCACTTGGTTAATTTACCTAGGTTGCATTGGCTACAACTATGGCCGAGAAGCATAGGTTGGCTTTGTTTTAGGTTTCAAATTTTGGGTTTTACATAAGTATTCAGATAAAGTATTCTGAAAAATTTAATTGTATGTGATATACTTATGGAATTTTTTTTGATAAGGAAATTGTATGTGATATACTTACGGAATAAAAGCTTAGATATTTAAAGCAATTTATTTGTATTTGTTTTTGTCGGCTGATCTTTTAAATGAATTAGTCATACAAATATATATGTTATACTATACATTTATTAGTGGTATCTCAGCACCCGTATTTGACCACCTTTCCTAATTCCCCAATCCTAAGATTTAGATGATGACATATCATACTTCTATATCCACACCCATAAAACCACACCTGTATCCATCTATCACGCATTTTGGTTGATGTGACTAAGAGGAGGACTAGCCTATGTACAAAGAATTTGGAACAAAGTACTTTGAAGATGGCTCTAACTATGCTTTCTTTAGGTACCATATCCTTTTTATTTTTCAATTGTTTCATTTGGGTTTTACAAGTGTTAGCACAAAAATTGTAAACAATCCATAAACCATCACCTTTCTAAAAGAAAAAAAAAAGACATGTTCTTGATAGGGCTGCATGCTTTGTTGAACAAAGTAGCCTAATTTAATCTACGTCTAAAAAGGAGTTGACACCATTCTAAAGTTTCAAAATCACAACCCCACCTTTCCAGCTTAGTTACTAATGGCCTCAAGATAGTGTTTAACAACAATTCAGGCTTAACAAAATAGGTAGCCATTTACCTCTGAATATTGGAAGGAACGTACCAATTCAGCAGTTTTGGAATTACCGCAATCAATGTCTTGTGAGTATCATTTTCATCAACTGCAATTACCACAAGTTTCAGAAGTTTCAAAATTGAAAGGAATGGACAGTTTAAGTGCTTTACTATAAACTTGTCGTTGAGATAAATCTTTCCAGGACTTCAAAGAAAGCATATTCCCAGATGCCAACGTAATAATTACGACTTCACAAAGTAGCAATTGGGAGAAACTTAAGTTTTTCACCTCCACATGCATATAGGCTCTCGAGACTTTTCTGGAGCACTATCCTTGCATAATCCTCCAAGAATTCTTGTGAAGGGGACTCTCTGATCAGTCCAGCCTGGCAAAAGCGTCAGTCACTTTCAATGGCATAGTTTATAGTACATGCATAGCAGTGAAAATTTAAGCTATGATAGGAAATGTGCCTATGGCCATAGAAAGCAAGAAATTTTCATTCATAAAACCTGAAACATCTGATGCAATAATGTGCCAATCAATGCTGCAGCTGAATACTCGCCAGATTTTAACGTCTCATCCAGCACAGCTCGCCTTGAGCAACTGAAACTGGAAGCAACGTAACAGAGTACTCAATGTTCAAGAACAATGGAGAAAGAAGAAGAAACAACTGATGGAAGCAAGACTTTGCAGAAGCTGGAACAGTGAAAGACAACATGTTGAGTAATCGAAACAAACAACTGAAAAATAATTGCACAGACATACCAAAAGGAAAAGTTAGACCCAGAGTAACAGAACCACCAGTATGGATTGGTGAACAAGATAAACTAAACATGAATTCAGTGTTAAAAATAGCGTGAAGCGAGGAAAAGCGACAACTCCCATTTCACGAAAAGCGAGAAGCGAAGCGCCCGCTTTTTTGAGGTGAAGCGGAATTTTTTTCAAAAAAATTAAAATAAACACGGCATAGACAACACATGTAATTTTATAAGAAAATGTTCAATACTTGAATTAAAAAACTAAAGAGTAGCATCAATTAAAGCCCAAAATAAGCATCATATTCTTCTACAAGATTGTCAAGAGTAGCATCAATTAAAGCACGAAATGAGCATCCTATTCTTCTACAAGATTGTCAAATTCTTGTATTCCACTATCATTATTATATTGCTCGTCATCTTCTTCAACTTCATCTTCTTCAACAACAAGGGACAAAGTAGCTGTCTGTTTTCCCTTCCTCTGTGAACTTGAAGTTGAGGTACTCCCCTTCAAACCATAAATCCTCTCCCCAATTCCACGCGCCTCCGCAACATCACCCCAAGTGATATAAGAAGTACCATCAAATGCTTCTTCATCTGCATGATCTTCAGAGACTCCAATTAGCCATTCATTAGCATCATCGATGTTGTCCAAACTAATTGGATCAATTACATTGCGAGCGTTGTAACGACGCCTCAATGTTCTATTGTACTTAATGAAGACTAGATCATTGAGACGCTTCAATGTTAGTTTGTTCCTCTTTTTGCTATGAATCTGCAAAAAATAAGTAATTAGTAAGATTAGAACAATTGAGATATAATTTAATTATCTCAATATACTAAATCTTTCTTATTAGTTCTTACATGCTCAAACACGCTCCAATTCCTTTCACACCTGGATGAGCTACATGTTAGACTTAGAACCTTGATGGCAAACTTTTGTAAATCTGGAGTGGAATGACCATATTGCTTCCACCATTCAAGTGTAGAAGTAGAACAAATTTTCAAAACATAATATTAATAAAGAAATAACTTATTAACTATAAAACAACATATAAGAACTCGCTCACCTGGTGACTTCGTCGTTCTTTGTCTAATGGCCATGTTTTTTCCAAAAAGTTGTTCAGCATTCCTATAAATACTAAACTGCTCTGTGATTTTATCTTGCACGGATTCTTCAGGTATCAACTTCTCAATGCATTCATAGTGTCCATTCCACAAAGGTTCATCTCCTAGAATCCTCTCTTCATTGGCATAAAACAGTTTCGGGTTCAAAACAAGTCCGGCTGCATGCAAAGGGCTATGAAGCTTACTATCCCACCTTTTATCTATGATCTCAAAGACTCTTTTGTATTTTCTTTGATCACTAAAAGAGTCTTGAATAGCCTTTTTTGCCCTATCAATTGCTTCGTACAAGTAGCCCATTGGTGCCTTTGCTCCCCATCCACCAAACGAAGCACTTTAACTAAAGGACCACCAATCTTCAATGCATGAACCACATTGTTCCAGAATGAAGGAGAAAGTATAATATGTGTAGGTATTATACTTCGTATAGTTATCCTTCGTATAGAAGGATTACCGCAAGGCGAGTAAGGATCATCGATGATGTGAAAGGATACCAAAGATGAAGAGGTAAAACATGTGTAGGTATGTCATCATAGCTCCAACTCTTAGTACTCCCCTAAAGGGGGTATATTGAATGAAGGAGATAATGTATCACTCCCTTAGTGTATCACTCGATATATATGTCACTCAACACTCGTGTTTTCGCTCAAAGGTCAAAAGCGACCTCGCTCAGTTCTCAAGCCTTTTTCCACACAAGGGTGTCTAAAAGTTCTCTTCATAACCAATGTTCTCCAATCAATCCAAGTAGGTAATCAAGAATCGGTTCGGAATGGAATGTATGCGACACCAAAGAAAGCACAATTAAAAACTAACGGACTTGAGCCAAACAATTCACAACGAAAAATAAGAGAAAAGCACGAAAGAAATGGCACGAAATAAAATAAAGCACACAAAGAAACTAGAAATAAACTCAATATGAAGCTATCAACATTAATCAAGTTAATCTAGTTGAGATTTTAGTTTACCACAAATTAGAAAGAAAGAAATGAAAAGAAACTACAGAAGTCGACACTTCTTCAAATTTTGGCCATATTCGCAAAGAAAAAAGGACAGATTCGTAAAATTGGCCATATTTGCAAAGAATGGCCAAATCTGTAATCATAGTTAGACTTGCAATATTGCGCAGGTTCACAGTACGGCAGATTTCTTGTACACAAAGTCACAAACTGGTGCAGCCATTCAGATGTAGATTTAGGCCCCGTTTGGCCATAAGTTTTGCCAAAATAAATTTGGGATTTATTTTCAAAACTCATATTTGGCCATAAATTTTCCCCACATTTTGGCCAAAATCCCAAAATCAGCTACTGAGCTGATTTTGGGCAAAATCCCAAAACTTGGGAATTATATACATGTTTTTCCAAATTAAAGTTGAAAAATATGTTTTGAAAACGTATGTCCAAACACATTTTCATCTTCAAACCAAACTTCACCCAAATCAAATTTTTCAAAATAAATTTGGGATAGGTCAAATACTAGCTTAAACTATGCAGACTTCTCAAGAATAGACCAAGCAACTCTCAGACACAAACTGCCCAAACCTGAGCTTTTTAACTGGTGCAGAACTAACTGTAAAGTGCAGAAATTGCAGCTTGAGTAGTGCAGTTTTGGCAATGCAGAAATCCGTCTAAAATTGCAGGTGCACTTGTATCAATCTGTAGAAAAACTGGAGCTAAAACTTGTGCAGAAACATCAGCTCAATAGTGCAGAAAGAGCGCAGATTCCAAGCTAAAACTGTGCATAAACTGGACAGAAACTGCAGTAAAACAACCTTTCACAGCCACACCAAACTTCGGCCGCAATACTGATTCTTCAAGCTCAAGAATGAGTCTCAACCAGTGAAAAAACAGTCGGCAAGTTCAACACAATTTTCGATGAAATGACTGGTGCAAACATTGTATTCAACAGCTGCAAATACTATGCTCAATTTCTGTAGGTCCTGAAGTTATTTCTAGGCTGGTTCTACTGTGTACCAAGGGGTTTAAAAATTGCAGAAACTGATTTTCAAACTTGCAGCCAAACAAGAACTTGATAGCAGGCAGCTATGATAGTTTGCAGTTCAATCACAATAACAAACTTCAGCTCAATAGTCAGAAATCAAATGCCAATCGACTCTAATGCAGAAACAATGAATTAGGACTTCGTCGGCAGTAGAGAACCATCAAAATGCAACTCGTATTTCAGTTCTAAACAGGGGGAACATTGATAAAACTCAGTTCATACAAATTCAGAAGAGCATCCCAATTTCGTGTCGCCAACAGCTACTATCGACTAACAAAAAATGAATTCGACGACAGTCCTAAACTGCAGTCACAAGTTCTTCAACATATCCTCAAAAAGCAATCTATGATCGAACTCATATTTCACTACAAATTTAGAAACAAATTTCAGTTTGAACTCAAGGAATCGAACCTGATTCGTTGCGACGGTATCTCAGCTGCTCGAATCCAGTCGAATCAGTCCGCGAAGTTCTTCGAGCTCGGCTAAGAATTCAAACTCAAGCAATAATCAACAAGAAGCTCGGGTCGACTTATGAACTCAACTTAATCAATTCCAAAGAATAGCGATGAAGTTTCAGCTTTGAATTCAGAAGTCGAGCTAAGTTTTAATACTCAGAAATCAAAACTATTCAATCTCAATGAAGAGCTGCTGAAATCAGCTACCCATAGATGTGTAAGGACGTCGCGTATGTTAGAACTCAATCCCAGAATTTGAAGAACACAGCAGTAAGTTCTTCGACTGATTCAAGAAATTTTCAATCCAATCTCGTCCGAATCTTCACCAAACGAACTCAACCTTTGGATTCAACTTCCACTAAAAAATCCGAGTAAACCCCAGTGACTAATTTGAACAAACATTCACGAAATCGACGAACCCCAGGTCGTCTTCTTCTTCGCACAATCGGTTCAAAATTTCGAACCAAAAACCCCAGCGATTCAGCTTCAAACAATCTCAATCTTCAGATTTTCACCTCAATAAAGCTGTACCAACAGGATTTGAACACACCCCAATCGAATTCGAACTCGAATTTTGTTTTATTAAGAGCAAAAACCCCAAATCTGGTAGCACTGCTCGTCGGTTTAGGGTTCAAATCTCAACCCAAACTTCGAAATTCAGCTCAACTCAGTGATTCAATCTCAGGTAATGAAGTAAGTCAGAAGTTTCAGAATCAAAATCGACGGAGATGGAGCAAATTTTCGAATTTTCTATTTTGGAAACAAACAAAGAAGAACAAGGAAATACTATTTTCTATATCTGAAACCCAAACAACTGATGAACAGTAACAACGGAAAAAGGCCAAAAATGTTGGAAATGGCTCAAAAGTGCCTTAGTTAACCTTTTTGGTCTAAAAATATAAATGACTCAAAAATATCCTTAAGGTTTTATTTTTGGCTCACATATACCCTTAAAACTAATAGAATATATGGATGATAAATTTTTCGCTCACCTTTTATCAATATACCATATTATATATATATATAAAAAAAAAAAATATCTCATACATATTCTTTAAAGTTGTGTATATATCCCATACATATTCTTTAAAGTTATACATTTTATAAATTATATACCAAACGGATACACGATCGCTTCTAACGAGGCAGGGAATTGAATTAATTACAAGAACTCCAGCCCTGGCTAGTTACCAACCTCTAGGTAAACCTTAAACCACGGTGCTCCACACATAACTCTACAAATGGCCACCTGCCTTAAACGGGTTCCACGAGCACCACCGGTTAGGTTGGCCTAACCAAGGTTTACTGTTGAAATTAATAACTGCCTGGTCTATATAGTTCTTAACCTATAACCTCATTAGGGTGATAATGTAAACACTTAGTTACACAAACATGCTAAGTGAATAACTTTCGAAGGCTAAGTCTAACACTTAATTATTTAGCCTTTCATTTAGGCTAAATAATAATATATGTCTTTGTTAATTTTTAAAGGATGAGAGTTTTTTTATTTATTCATTTTCTATTATTATTGTGGTTAAGTTTCTATTAATAAACAAAAAAATGTGTGAATGACCTGTCAATATTATGTCAATATTTACTTTTGGGAAATAACAGGTCTCACGTTTTTCTCTTGTCTCATAACTTATGGATCCTCTTTAGAGTCTTCATAATCGGCAGGACCAAAATCATAAAAAGGGTAGTAAAGTACTTGAACCCAAAGGTCACAACGCTCAAAGTGGGAAACACCCACAGTTACACAGCTCAGCACTGGTTCCTGGATTCATGCAAGTCCAGTCAATTTATGAAATAGAAACTATCAATGTATAGAGTACCACCAATGAGCATTAGCGTCCAACAGTCAATTAACAAGGATAATGAAAAATGTGAACAAAAAGGTTATTCAATATCGAGCAACGTTGTTTAGCCAAATAAAATGAGCATAAAAGGTTTCAGGTTAATCAGAAAATCCCATTCCCTGCCACCTTCTTTTGTCTAGTCGAAGATAGGGAACAACCTTAAAAAGGCGATGTTTGGTCTGAAACCCCGAAACAACCAATCACAAGTGTCTACCATATTTTCCATATGGGAGATAAAATTTGAATACTTGAAACAGTTAAGTGATCCATCAAGATATTTTTTTCTTCTCAAATATCAAGCTAAACCAAAGATGTGTAACCACACGAAATATGCAAGAAGCAATCTTAGGCCTCTAATTAGATAGCATCTGCAAATAAGAGTTACATTTTTCTATTTTGGAAAGTAGCGAACGTGGTAATGAAAGAAATGAGATTAGAAAACTCAAAAAAACAACAAAGAGATTCACAAACCTTGACTAATATCTCAGTGTGTCAATTTAATCAATGAAGAACTGTCACTATACCATGCTCATTTGTGGCAACCTAAAATAAAGCTATTAAATAGATATATTTCTTTTCCAACAGTTCAATTCACTTGGTACTAGAGCATGTAGATCTCTTGGGTTGTCCAAAAAAAGTTTTACGTGCTTGGTCTATGGAGAAGAGATCAGTCCACATGTGATGAGGCATGGTGAAGATATAACAAAGTAAATAACAATGCCACAAAAGAGACCACATAAGATATAGCAGCTGAAAATAATTTGTTGGAATGTGTGGGGAATTAATGGGCCAGACAAAAGGAATAAGGTAAAGCTACTTTTACAAAAATGGAATGCGGATGTTGGTGTCTAACAGAAACAAAGATGAAGGGGATGAAGTTAGACTATATCAAGCAAATTGGAGGATCTAGGTGGTCTGAGTGGGTGGAAGTAGAGGCTCAAGGTAACAGTGGTGAAATTATCATTTTATGGGATAAGAGAAGATGGAAGTGCTTGGAAAAAATTGTGGGAATCCATTCAGCTATTGTGTTATTGGAAAAGGAGAGCTCGAGAACCTTTTCTTTCAAAATCCCGGCCAAAAAATCGTGGAGCCTTTTCTTTTCAAATCCTGGCCAAAACCGAGGATCTTCCTACACAACCCTGATTTGATTGCTTAGATATGTGTCACAACTAACTCACGAAATTTTCCTAGTGAAAACTGGGGCAAAAAAATTTCGTTCGTTTGTTTGTTTTAGTATCTTAAGCAGGTCGATCTCAAGACACAAGGTGATAGATGACCAAGCCAGAATCAAGAAAAGAAGAAAAGAATAAAAAGAAATGAACTCAAATGCAAAGCATGCAAGGGCGCGAATGGCTCAAAATCAAGATTGAAGTCACAAGCTCTGCTGATCCTGTCTTGACTCAATGCTGCATGAAGAAGTAAACACCTACAACTTATGAGCATCAAGATTCATATCGGAGTCCACAGCAAAATCAGCCAAGACTCAAGATCAAGTTTCAAGTGAATCATAGATAGGAATCCTGTAACTCATAGCTTATAGGCATAGCTAGCTTAGTTTTGATTTCCCTTTTGGTGTAATAAGGAGGTCAGCAAGCAGTAGCAGCGGCAATAGCAGTGAAATCACAACTCTTGGTAGTCCAAGCTACCAAACCTTCCCGAACTACACTGACCTGATTCCTGTTTAACCCAGGATATGTAGGCAACCTCTTGAAGTAGGGCACGGTCAAACTTTCCAAAAATGTTTCACACGGAATAGGCGAATGGGCAAAAATCACTCTTTTCCGCTCACTTATCTTTGCACGAAAACTCTTCGTGTTTTCGGGCAAAGAGGGCCAGTTGTGAGCACATGATTTTTGCCCTAAGTTAATTATTTCCAAAAAATTCAAACAAAATAATTTTTTACAATTTTTTACAATTTTTATGAATTTTTGTGTTATTTTTCTGGTAATTGTTGCATTTTATCTGTGCATTTCAGTTCATATGAAAATACAAAAAATACATTGGCAATGTTTGAGATCTAATTTCACATTTAGGATTAAGTAGTAGTTTAAATTGCTTGAAAATAAAGAAAAATAATAAAAATAACCCATTTTTTGCATTTTTAGTTGTTAATCGTTAAATAGGTCTTAAACAATTTTAGAAAATTAACTAGCTTAGTTCTGAAAATAAATTAGGTTTCATTTCTAATTTTTGCATTTTTATAAAATACATTTAAAAAAAAAACAAAGCAAAAAAAAGTGATTTTTGCTGAAGACCCAATATGGGCCAATTTTAATTAAATTCCTCCAGCCCAGTTGAATTTCCACCCGTTCCAGGCCCAATCTTAAACCATCCTCGCCCGGTCCATTTCAATGCTCCCAAAACGACCCCGTTTAATGCATGATAGATCCTGGCCGTCGAGGTTATCAGATCTAACGGCCAGGAACTTCTGGGGTATATCACTGTCTGAACATCCCCCTCCCCACCCCGTATCTCCTTCTCCAATATACCCTAATGAGCCCTGTGTAACGCCACCGTCCGTCGTCGCCGGAAATCGCCCACGGCAGTGGCCGGCCTCCAATAACGCCCAAAATTACACCATCTCCTCTCATTCACCTCCCCATTCCATATCCGACTTTAGCTTCCTCCAAATCCCACCCCAACTCTCCAAATAACCTAAACCCTAGCGCTGTCGCCACCGTGCACGGCGGCGCCACCCTCTAAACCACTCCAAAACCACACCATATACTCCCCTCCACCCCCACATCACGAATCCACACCCCTTTTACTTCAAATCACCATCAACCTGTCCGAATCTTAGATTTAGGGTTTTTGTTGTCAAGTCTGTCCGAGTTTCTAGGGCCAACTAGTGTTCGAGCGGGTTTTAGAATTATGTTATGTGTTTGTTATTGGCAAGAACAAACACATAACATCATTTGAAGATCCAATTCGAAGTTAGGCAAATTTATGTCTGGAAGTCAGTAAGTATTCTTTTAAGTTTCTGATTTTTTTTAGTTTACATTTTTTTTAATTTATTTTGATTTCTGATTCTGTTGATTTAACTGTGTTTATGATTGAATCTGTCTCTTGCTTCTTTTAGTTTAAACACGGTTTCGATCCTGTTATCTTAGTTTTGGTTCTATTTTGATTTCATGGCTCATCTCAATCTGTTTTAGCTTAAAAATAGGATTTAGTTTAATTGTTTTTTATTATTAGTAGATATTTCCCCTATGTCTCTTATGATTTGGTTTAGTATAAATGTGGGCTTGATTCTAGTGTTTGAGGTCAGTTTAATTTTGCTCATGGTTAAATGTATCCCATAGTCTTCCTTAGTATAATTCAGTCATTGCTTCCATTCAGTGTTTGATTAGTTTGGATTTTTGTCGGTGGTGTTGAATTAATTTGATTAGAACTAATTTCGGCCTAGACTACCTAGGTTTAATTATGAGGACTGTGTTAGTTTAGTCGTTTGATTATAGTTGATTTGGATTAGTTAATTGACCATAGGTTGATTAAAGGGATAGGTTGATTTTGACTTAGGGTTGTAATTTCAGGGAGCAAATAAGGGTAGTTTGGGCATAGAAAAGGGCAGTTTCTTTAAGAATAGTAAATGCAAAACTAAGATAAGGGTAGTATAGGTATTGTATAGTTAAAAGAACACCCTAGGGCCTTCTAGAATAGGACTTTAGTATAGATTTCAGCAAACTTAGGGCAGTAACTTGAGAAACAAGTCAGAAATTAAGGGTTTAATAGGTAAAATCTGAAATTAAAAGAGAGAAAAGATGCGAGGGCCATCTAGAACCTTCTGTCCCACTTCTTGCCTATAAAAGGCATATCTAATGCCTTGTTTCACAAGTTTGAAAAGATCCCTGAAAATTCCCAGAGTTTAAAAACCTAAAATTCTCCCCCAAAAAATTCAGCCTCTAACATTCCTTCCCAAAAACACTTTATACAAGCTTAGCCTTGAATTTTTGAATTTAAAAATTCAAATACTACCTGATCTTAGATCTAAATTTCTAGAAAAACCAAAAAAAAATATCAAAACTCCAAAAATTCAAAAAAAATTACTGTTTCGTCGAAGTTTCTTCACAACAATTTCGAGTTCTAGTTCAAAAGTTGAATTCCTAGCTCATCTAAGGTCAAAAATGGTTTCAGCACTTATGTTTCTGTGATTAAGGTTTTCCTAAGGTTTCTGGGGTTTATTTTCGAGTTTAAATTTGAGTTTTTCAAGTCGATTTGCTGGTTGTTGAGCTGATGGTTTTTATCTGATACTAATCCTGGGATCAGAGATTAGTTTTGAGTTGTTGCTGCTGGTTTATGTCTGCTGCTCTGCTATTTGCTACTGATTCTCCTTCTTCTTTCATTTTGCCATAATTCCAGGTATTAACTCCTATCCTGTTATACTGGTGCCGATTCGAAGTGCATATGCAATAAAACTGCATCCTTCATTTGCTCCTGAAGGTTGTGCCTGTTTATATTGTGATGATAGACTGGCTCGTTATTGTAGATTAAAATTCTGATGTTATGTACATAAATTTAAATTGTGTGATTGGACTGTTGGAGACTATTAACTTGAAGTATTCATTCAATAGTATTGGAAGTTAGTTTAGTATCATGTTCAATTAGACTTCAGCCTGTTATAGGCTGTTTTGAATTTCAGAAGGTAGCTAATGATAATAGGTTCGATTTGTTTGAGAACGATTGTTTAAGTTCCATGTGTTCAACAAGTTCAACAGGTTCATTGGTAAATTGTTCAATAGACTGTTATTTCAGGACTATTAACGCCTAGCTCATCTTCTTACCTTGTCTAGTTGAAACCAGGAGTAATTAGATTGGGAGATTAAATTAGGCCTGCTTCTACGTTTTGAAACCTAGTGAATAGCTTGTTGTGTTTCAAGTAAAATTAAAGAGTCCATGAATGGCTGGAATAAATTTTCTTATCATGCGTATGAATCAATTGTTATCACCTTCAGATTGCACGCACCCTGTATCTCTAAATAATTGCTGGATCTAGTTGTGAGGCTGATTTTTTTTTTTATAAAAAAAAACACTGGACTTGGGCCTGTCCACGAGCCAGATCTGATGGCCCACTGTTTGCATAGACCAAGATGGAGTTTAGCCTCTCGTAAGGCATGGTTGACTATTTTTCAAGCGTGGGCCAAACTTTCGAGGCCCAAAAATGCAGGAAATCAAAAACCCTTTAAAATTACATAGGAACGCGGGGATTAATTTGTAAATATAAATTCAGGTTTCGAATTAGGTGGGGGTTCAAATTAAGAGGGTCACCACCCTTTTGTTTGAATTCAGACTTGAATTTGTGGTTTGAATCTATACATGTAAATTAATTAACCCTTTAGAGACAAATAACAAATAGAAAAGCTTAGTTTGCAAGGTTGACCTTTAAATAATGAAACGAGATGAGTTTCGCCAAACAATAATGCGAATTGCGGGGCCCTCATTAATTACTTTATTAAAATATTTAGAATTCGGGACGTGCCATTTAACGAATTTTCATGGCCTCCCGCAAAGTTAATAGCACGTTAGTCACTTTAGGCGCGCATTTTAATAATTTTACCTTACTAAATTCGGGTGTGCATTTCATGCGACCCAAATCCAAATCCCAAAACGTTGAATAAGAATGTGTCGAGGATCCGGGTGCATTTCATGTGACGTGATCCAAAAACACGTTTTTAAAGGACGTTCACTTTCTTTTAACAATTAACTAAAAGCGGTAAATAATCTTAAAATTGCGTTGTAGGTTGGAACATGTATAAAAATTGAATTTTAGCCATTTATAATAATTTAAGCGACCGTACTAGAACCACGGGATCAGGGTGCCTAACACCTTCCCTCGAGTCAACAGAATTCCTTACTTAGAATTTTTGGTTCGCAAACTCCATTCGCGAAGTCGAAATTTCCTCGATTTGGGATTCAAGATTAAACCGGTGACTTGGGACACCAAAAGCCAATCCTATCCCAAGTGGCGACTCTAAAAATAAATAAATAATCCCATTTCGAATAATGTCATTTTAAATGGAAAAACTCCCTTATACATTATCCTTCGGGATAGGTGCGTAAAAAGGGAGAAGGGAGGTGTGACAGCTCTGGCGACTCTACTGGGGAAACGAGCCCAGAATTTCGGTTCAGGGTTCAAAGAATTCGAGCTTAGTATAATTATTGTATTTGGCTTTATCTGATTTTCTACATGTTCCATGCTATATGTGCTAAATGTTTTACCGCTTTGATATTTGTTGAAATTGTATATATAAACTGTCGCGAATCCATTCCTCTCTCTGAGTCTTCTACATCATGGAGAAGGGTGCACTTCGTGTAGCTTCTCTTCTGTTTAGAGTCTTTCCCAATTTAGAACGAGGTTGGATAAGTTGCTAAGCCGGCGGAGCTTCTGTATCCCCGGTACGCTGCCTCCCCCTCAGTTCGAGTGTTCGCTCGGGTAAGCGGACTCAACACATGGGTTGAGTCCGTCTAGGACAGGTGACCTGAATTGAAATGACCATTCTGATACATCTTACGTACTACTTGCGCATTTATTTGCTCGGCTTTGCCTGTTGACCGGCTTGCCTAAATGAGTGAAAATTGAGGAAATTAGCAGTGAGTGAGGGTGACCATTTGAAAAACCCAATGCCCAAATAGTATCGAAATGCTGCCGGATTTCTGAAAAAATGAAAAAAAAAAGAGAAAAATATTTGAAAAATAGAAAGAAAGTTGTTGTTCAAAAATAGTTTTGATTTTGGCAAATCTGCCCGAACTACGCTGGTTTGATTCTCGCCGGATATGATCGTAGGCAACCCTCATCGGGTCCAACCACCCTTTTTGCAAAAATAGCCAAAAAATGTCAAAATTTTAATTTTTGTCATAAATAAAGTCGGGTGATGCCATTCTTGTTAAAATAAGCCGAATGTCCCCAAAAGGGCGCCGGAAGGTTATTTTTGCAAGAACAGCCGCCCTGAGTCATTTTTAAATGGTCTGCAGGCACAGCCTTAAAATCTTCCTCCCAGAAGTGCTGAAAGGTCGTATTCGTAAAACCAAATCCTTGCTTTGTTAAATAAACAACAACAACAACAACAACAACCCAGTATAATCCCACAAGTGGGGTCTGGGGAGGGTAATATGTACGCAGACCTTACCCCTACCCCGTGGGCAGAGAGGCTGTTTCCAGGTGCTTTGTTAAATAAAGAATTTTGCAAAAATAGCGAGTTTTAAAATAAGTCATTAAAATTCCCTTTTTAAATAAACGTGCAGGATGACTTTAAGTAACATCGAGACCTTCTCAGTCCTGAGTGAGATCCCCTTGAAACTTTACATATGGTGGCATGATATAGGAAAGGAAAGCAGAGATACCGTGGTTAAAATTTTGGGCGGTCTAGTTGATCTACTGAACATCAAACCGAGAAAAGATATCATTGAGGCACTAATACCATTTTGGGACCCGACCCGTAATGTATTCCGGTTTTCAGATTTTGAACTCACACCTACCTTAGAGGAGATTGCGGGATATGCGGGCCTCGACGGGAACCTTCGAGGTAGATACCCACTGGCACCCGACCGGTAACCCTTCATAGGTTTTTGGATTTGTTGAACATCAGCCGGGATATTCAGGACCCGCATCTGGCAGAAGGGTGTTGTACATTGCATTTCCTATATCATCGATATGGTAATCCAAAAGGTTTCGAGGAGCCCAACACCGGCTTGACACATGCCGGAAATAAAGACAAACGGGAAGCTCGACGGGGATTAGCCTTTATGGTAGCCTTTCTAGGAGTGGTGGTTTGTTCGAGAAAAGATGGGCACATACCTCGGTCTGGTAGGGATGCTAGATGTTGCCATGAAAAAACCTACTAGCACAGTGGTTCCTCTGATAGTAGCAAAAATGTACCGAGCTCTGACCAAATGTCGCGAAGGCGAGAAATTCTTTAAAGGTTGCAATTTGCTATTACAGTTGTGGATGCAAGAACACCTGTGTCACCGCACAGGCTACATGAACTACAGTTTAACCGGGTTGAGTTGTATTGCAGAATTTGGGACCCGGGTGACAGGTATTGAATTCCCTGAGGGTACTGAGGCCTGGTCGTCATGCTTAACATCCTTGACCGCAGATAAAGTCGAATGGACTTATGGTTGGCTTCCTGCTACTGAAGCTATATGTATCAGCAGAGGTCCCCTATATTCTTTTGATGGGTATCCGAGGCATACAGCCTTACGCCCCTTACCGGGTTTTGTGACAACTTGGAAGATTCCAGACAATGCACAATGATGAAGACCTGAGTGAGCAAGTCATTGAGTTAGGCCCGAAGGCTGCATTTCCTAAAGGCAGAATCCGAAAGATATGGAATGAGTGCCGGTTCCTTTAGCCAAAACCATAGTGCAGGACCAAGCTAGAAGCGAGGTAGATCCCAAGTATCTGACGTGGTTCAGCAAAAGATTTCAAATCCCAAAGAGACCCGCTAAAAGACCGCACGTGCAACAATTTACCGATGGGGTCCAAGTTCAATGGGACTGGCAAGCAAAGGAGAAGGAGTACCGAGCTAGAATAGTACGTTTAGAGCAACAGATCCGGGACCTCCAATTTCACTAAAATGTACAGGCTGCAGCCGACGAGGGTAATAAAAAGAAATTAGCTTAGGAGAACGAAGCACTCAAAGCCCAAATTAAACAAATGAAAATAGACGCCCGGAACCAAGAAAGAAGTCTATCTGATGAAAGGATGATCAAAGGGTTAAAGAAACAAATTTCGGACTGCCAAGAAGAACTAGAAAAATCTGAGGGAAATATGGCAAGGCTCCGGGCGCAATGGGCCAAAAAGACTGAAGAAAGAGCCCAATTTGTGCAACAAATGAGGAGAGACTACGAGGGGACTATCGCCAAAATGAAGAGAAAAATGAATACTATGGAGGAAAAGACAGTCCAGCGGGATAAAGAATTCCAAGCCGAGATGAACCAGTGCTATGGGTTAATTGCATAAATGGAAAGGGAAATTAAATTGCTACAAGACCTGCACTTCCAGGACTCTCAGGTACTGGAGGCTCGTACACAACAAATAAGCCAACTCCTCCAAGAAAAGGGCCGAATCAGGGAAAGGATCAGAAACATTGTCCACTATATTATCATGAAGTGTCAGGCCGGCGAGCGAATGGGTCGTACCACGTCCTTTGCCTCAGTGATGATATTTGTTTGCCAGGTTATGAATGAATTAGATTAGTTGCAAAGGGGTCTCGCACGCAGGCCCGCGGCGATGCCGAACGATGCTCCGCGGGCCCCAGGATTTGAAGCATTGATGTACTCTTAGTTAATCGAGTCTGTATTTTTGCTTTTGAGTCTATTTTTGTAATTTCCTTTTCAAGAAAAGAAAAACAAATAGTCTAGCAGCTTTTGTAACCGCAGTCGTTATCAATAAAAATTGAAAATTCCCAAAAATTATTTTCTTACTTTTGCATTTGTCGGCAAGAACTACGCTTGGTCTGATTCATGCGGGGCCATGATACGTAGGCAATCTACATAAGATTCGACTGTAATCCTAGGAAAAAGAGAGAAAAGAGAAATACAAGGGAAATAAATAAAGGGAAAACCAGAAAAAGAAACACAAAGGAAGAAAATAAGGCATCGGGAAAAAAAACCACGGCCAAGGAAAAGAAAAGAGCGGAAAACGAAATAAAGAAGGAAAAGAAAATGAGAGAAAATAAAACAAAAAGAGAAAGAAAAGCGAAGGGAACAAAAAAAAAGCCGGGATGACGCATGCAACCGAAACAAACATGTAGATATTCATTTAACTGTATAGGTGCATCACACTAATGTGCAGTTACCTATCTGTTACATGTTTCATGCTAACCGTTGTTGCTGTCTTTCCAGCTGAGTATTTTAGAAACCGTGGTTGGTTTGTGGTAAACTGGCCTCGCATCGATACTTCACCAGATCCAAAGGAAAAACAGAGATGTCATCTGAAATGACCTTGCCTGCAGTCCCCATACCTGAAGATAGCCCAATCTCTGGGATCCCGGCCTCTGAATCCTATACAGCTGAAGAAAATCGGATCCTGCGCTTGCGCATGATGGAAATGTGGGATGCTTGGAACAACGGGAAGGAACCCCCAAGCACTATCCTCGGATTCCCAGAGTTGTTCCCTAGATCTGGAGGTGCTACCACGGTCCCTATCAACCGCCCAAATATTCCTCTAGGACAACCTACTATGACTACTAACTTCTTCGGAACACCCTCCGAGGATCATCCCCAAGTGTTCCCATCCGGGATTGCTGCTAACATCTTTACAGCCCCACCATCCTCTGCGACCACCCAACCAAAACATGCTTTTGACCCTTCGGTCTTCATATTTCAGAATCTAGTTTTTCAGGCTGACCCTCCTCACTATCCTCAATATACCTACTCCCGACCACCATATGAGATCACACCGGGGCAGGATAAAACCCCCAAAGCCCCATAGCAGGAGGAAATGACAAAAAGAATGAGGAGTTTAGAGTAGAGTCTGAAAAATATGTAGGGTTTAAGCGGTCAGAAGAGTGTTTCTTACAATGATCTGTGCATGTTCCCTCACGTGCACCTGTCTATGGGATTCAAAACGCCGAAGTTCGAAAAGTATGATGAACATGGCGATCCCATTGCTCACCTCAAAAAGTATTGTAATCAGTTGCGCGGGGCTGGTGGAAAAGAAGAGTTACTAATGGCTTACTTTGGAGAAAGCTTGGCGGGCATAGCGTCAAAGTGGTACATGGATCAGGACATATCTCGATGGCATATCTGGGATGACCTTGCTAGAGATTTTGTTCGACAATTTCAGTACAATATAGACATTGCGCCGGAGAGGAACCAGTGACCCAAACTAGTTGTTTTAAGGCCCAAATTTGTCCCAAAGGGTCTTGGCCGCCCCTCACCTAATTTTATGACTTTTCCTTATCTCTTCCATCTCCATGTCATGATCGGCTGCTCTTCCTTCACCTTCTTGAACCCAACGACCTTTTCTTGCTTGAATATTAGGTTCACCACCTACTACTCTGATACCAAGTTGACGTGATTCTTCCAGTTAACAAGTTCTTGAAAAGCAAACATGGTTTGTGGGCCGGTTTCAAGAAACAACGTATCTCAAGCTTTAGGAATTGGAATCTGATGATTCAAAAACGAGATGAAGGTGATAATCTGAACTATAAGAAAGACTATTTATTTGTTTGAAACAAGTAAACATTGATGATGTACCAGTTCAAAGAAAGTTATGATCCTATGATAACAAATAAAACGAATTTAGATCCAGAAACGTGTTCTAGAACGATCAAGCAATTGTAAACAAGATAAAGATTATCACCATTTGCAAAGCTTAGGTGAATTCATTCATGCGATTGCTGCCCCCCTGGGTGAAGGAACTAACAATTGTGCAGAAACAGAAGCAGCAAGTTTGGGCATTCAATGGTGCCTTCTTAATGGTTTTAGCAAAATCCATCTTGAAACAGATTCAACATTACTCATTCATTGGTTAAACAGTTCAAATGAACCTCCGTGGATCCTTGCAATGGCCATTCACAACTTGAGAAAAATGTGCACTCAATGTGAAAGATTTAAAGCATCGTATGTGTATAGAGAAGCCAATTGCCCAGCAGATTCTTTATCCAAATTAAGCCATGATCTCACAATCCAAACCAACTTTAGCAGCCTCTCCTCTTTACCCAATTACATAAGGGGTCAAATATATTCAATAGCCACACCTGCATTTAGACACAGGAAGACCAACAGGATCAAACTTCCAAGTGACCAAACCTCCAACTCCTCTACCACCTCTTCACATGGTTATGGCTAATAATATTGCTGAATAAGAGGTTCACAAGACAACCCAAACAACCTGCTACATGTTCACCAATGAACCTGTAGAAAACCACAGTTATAGAATCTTTTCTACTAAATGATGCTTTCTCATTGCAGGATCACCTTTGTTGATCCTCATCCTCTTTTTCTCTATGCATCTTCCTGCTTATGACTCAATTGCCACTGATTATTCATGCTAATGGTATTAGCTTCAGATGCAGAAAGTACCAATCTTGCAAGAATAAGGTGGCTCCAGGTTTACAGGAACCACATCACAGGATATCACTATTTCCAGGAACCTAATGATCCAGGGATTACTGATGGAATGTGCAAAACCTCCTCAAGAAGTACTATTAGCTTAGAAGCTAAACCATGGCAATAGCTGGAGCAACTAGAGAAGTCTGAGATTGATCTCCATTCTCAACATCAGGCAAACAGCAGGAACACTACTGTGGTTATAGCAAGCCACAGGAGATCCAACAGTCACATGTTTGCTTCCTTCTGTTTGGTTCCTCTTGTTTCTTACTGTAGGCTCTTTGAGATCCTATGGACAGATCAAGGACCTTCTCTCAGTGTGATCAATCAGCAGCAGCTTCATATGGCATACAGGAAGTAGCTCAAGGAAGTGATCACACACACACCAGAACCAAATTTGAAGGCAAAAACAGCAAGAGCACTTCTGTAGCTACACAAGGCTTATTGAATGTATTATTATCAAAAGCTGAACATGCTGAAAACACCTACAATTTCCCACAGCTCAAAACAAAATTCCTCAGTCTCTTAGGCTTCTTGAATAATGATGAAATATACAGATACCTGGAGCAACTAAAGAAGATCTGAGATTGATCTCCATTCTTAACATCAAGCATACAGCAGGAGCATTTCTATGGTTATTCAATACTACAGAGAAGCAACTAATGCTGAGCTTAACTCATAGAAGGAGCACCTTTTTCACAAACTCATCTCCAGTTGACAACAACTTGGAGATTGAGCCCCTTATCTCTCACATGTTTGTTTCCTTTTGATTGTCTCCTTTTGCAGGTTCTTGAGATCTTATGGACAGACCCTATGGACATCAAGGACTTTCCCTCAGTGTGACCAATCTCATAGCAAGACAACAGCTGGAGAAGAAAGAGCATTCCAATGGATGCTCAGAATCAACAGGAGGAGGAGGAGGATCAACAGGAGCAATCAACAAGAGCAATCAACAAGAGCAATCAACAGTTGGGCAACATCAGAAGCAACAGCTGCACACTGGAGCCTCTCATAGACTCTGAGATACTATGGACAGATCTTGTGCTTTTATTCAGTAGTATTAACTTCCATGAAGTTCATTCTGATGAAAGTACATGAAATGTTCAAAAGTGCTCAATAATTTCCATACTGGAACAATGCAAGATCAAATACGAATTGCCTTCAGAGGCCAAGAACATGACACTATCACACAGAACCACTCAGCAAAACATGCACCAATTAGGGTCCTTGAAACATTTATGCTCACATCAGTGGCCTGCACATCAGGTTTTCTTCTTCAAGAACTTGGCAATCATCAATACAACCACATAAGCTAGCACTCTTCAGGAACAGACAACAGTTGCAGCAATGCTGCATCAATGCAACAAATCAGAAATGACCACTGCAGCTCAGTCAACAGGAACAGGAACAGACTCATCCTTTCATCCATTCATCCTTTGTTCAGCAATTTCTGCCCAAATTCAAATAGCAGCAACACAAAAGTACAACCAAATGATGCCTCTAATGGAACAACCACAACACGCACTCATTGCTCAACAAGAGAAGGCAACAGTACTTAATGATAGCAACCCCCGCAGTAAGTTTTTTGAGTTTTGGACAGCTCAGGTGCTTTCTTTCAGTGGTATTAGCTTCATTGAAGCTCATTCTGATGGAAGTAGCTAAACTGGTCAAAAGATCTCAATTACTATAGGGACAAAGCAGCACCTTTGTTTTACGGTATCAGAACAGGATACTTTCATCCTTTATATAGACTTAGAGTTTGTTCTAGGTTTGTTTCAAATACAAGTTATACACTCGATTGGCCAGCAATGTTGGATAGACAATATGATCAACACTATAGTTTTATTTCATCATAGTGGTCAAATACCATTTGGTTACCAGATTTGGTTAACCAAAATGTATTTTCATCTTATGTGTGGAGGTAAGGTTTATGTCCCCCTCCATTTTTGTTGTAGTTTATATTTCGTATTTATGAAAAAAAAAAAAAAATCCTATTTTAAGAAGGAAAGGGTCTTGGCTCTTTGAGATCAATCTCAGGCCTTTTGAGTTTGAAAACACGTCCACACACCTATTCGTGGGCATATAAGAACTTGTTTTTGGCGAGCTTTAACAAAAAGCAAATATAGTTTCTTGATTTACATCATTCTCCCCTCGTTGAAAAGGATTCGTCCTCGAGCTAAATAACACTAAATGTTGGTGAAACCCCATAATGGTCCGATAGATCTAATTTGTAAGCATTGTCACATGGGTATACCAAACAAAGTCTTCCACATTTAAGAACGGTTGTTTTCTCTTCTCATCAACTTGTTTCATATAGGCTTATTTGTCTCTCAATCTCTTTTACTATTTTCTCGTGCATTTTTTTTAATTGCTTAACCCTCTCATCAGCATCTCCAGGAATATAATGGGTTTTAAGAAGAGGAGACAAGTCTAATAGAGAGTTGCATCGCTTGTCAAGTTACATGGGATAAAGTGTGCCATCTAAGAGAATCTGTCAACATCAATGAAGATACGTCCTTACTTCCTTTGAGTCGTTGGCAATCCAGGCACAAAGTCCATGCTAATATGTTCCCACGACATTATAGATTATCCCTTATTGCTCCCATGCGTTTTTTCTTTCCTACATGTTTAACAACACTCCTTCAGCCTCGACACATCTTTGTTCAATTTAGACCAGAAGAAGTTCGCTTGAATCATCTTCAATGTTTTATAAATAGCCAAAATGACCAGCTAATCCACCCTCATGTGCGCTTCCCTCACAATGAACTCCCTTAAAGAGCTTTGTCATATGCATAGGTGCTTTCCATAGTAAAGAAACCCATCTCAAATTACAAACATTCTTTGTGGACCCTCCAAGCATCTCTTCCAAACATCTCCAAAGCCTGGATCAGTTCATACATCAACTTGATATGGTCGAATCCATACATTAGTTTGCATCATAGGAAGAAAGCACGGTCTTCTAGTAAGAGCATCAACCCATTTTCAACTTGATATGATTGAGATTTCCATCTTTGTGCTTGATTACGAACTGAAAATTAAGAATAAACTCTCCCCATTTTTCATGCGTTGAGCTTTTGTTGGTGACTAAGATACTTTCATGATCAGAATATAGCACAAACTCAATTGGTTAAAATAATGACTCCAAAGTTGCAACACGTCAACAGTAACATAGAACTCTTTTTCATAGTTGAAGTACTTCAATTTAGCTCCACTTAGCTTCTCGCTAAAATAAGCCACCTTCTTGGCTAAGAATTCCCCCAACACCAACACCTGAAGCATAACATCAAAAATTTCAGCACTTTGGTTGCCCCTATAATTGAATGTTTGAAATGTTATGTTCAAGTGGAATGAAGAAACTCAAAGGAGAAGTATTGATAAAAAGAAGATGACAAAAGCTCCTATCCTTCAGTTACCTAACTTTGATGTTTTATTTGAATAAGGAGAGAGAAGCTATATGCACAACTCAAGAAGAGCATCTTTTAAACTAAAAGTGTTTGCTTTCTTGGTTACATAGTTGTGCTGGTATTCAAGCTGACCCTTCAAGATCGAGGCAATCATAAGTTGACCAATCCCAAGGTCAATTTCGGATATGAGGAGCTTTCATGGAATGAGGTTTACCTTCTTGGCTAAGAATTCCTCCAACACCAACACCCGAAGCATGAAGCATCACATCAAAAATTTCAGCGCTTTGGTTGCCCCTATAATTGAATGTTTGAAAGGTTATGTTCAAGTGGAATGAAGAAGCTCAAAGGAGAAGTATTGATAAAAAAGAAGATGACAAAAGCTCTTATCTTTCAGTTACCTAACTTTGATGTTTTATTTGAAGTGGGACACCATTCCATGAAAGCTCCTTATATCCGAAATTACCCTAGGAATTGGCCAACTTATGATTGCTTCGATCTTGAAGGGTCAGCTTGAATACCAACACAACTATTTAACCAAGAAAGCAAACACTTTTAGTTTAAAAGATGCTCTTCTTGAGTTCTGCATATAGCTTCTCTCTCCTTATTCAAATAAAACATCAAAGTTAGGTAACTGAAGGATAGGAGCTTTTGTCATCTTCTTTTTTATCAATACTTCTCCTTTGAGCTTCTTCATTCCACTTGAACATAACCTTTCAAACATTCAATTAAAGGGGCAACCAATGTGCTGAAATTTTTGTTAAATCGTCGATAGAAGGACACCATTCCATGAAAGCTCCTTATATCCGAAATTGACCTAGGAATTGGCCAACTTATGATTGCCTCAATCATGAAGGGTCAGCTTGAATACCAGCACAACTATGTAACCAAGAAAGCAAACACTTTTAGTTTAAAAGATGCTCTTCTTGAGTTGTTCATCTTCTCTCTCCTTAAGGTTTCAAAAACCTTATCCAAATGCATTCTATTTTAAGCTTCCTCTTTGTTATAGATTAGGATATCGTCAAAGTAGATAACAACAAACTGCCCAATGGATAGTCTAAACACATGAGTCATAAGGCTGCTCAGAGCATTTGAAAAACCAAAAGGCTAATAACCATTCATACAAAATCCATGGCTAGTCTTGAAGGCAGTCCTCCATTCAACCTTCTCTCATATGAATCTGGTGGTACCCACTCTTCAAATCAATCTTTGAAAAGACCTTAGAACCAAGTGGCATTTTTCTCAGGAACACGCAAAGCAGGTACAATGCTTGTAGTATAGGATTGATCCTATAAGCGGCTTTGTTTGGCTACGATGCTCCTTGTATAAGGCCAATTAGATGTTGAATATCGCGCAAGGGTGGAAGTTCTAATGCCTCTCCTTTATTGATGTGCCCAATAATTTGTGATCTGATCATGAGAGTATCTTAGTCCCCAACAAAAGCTCAACGCAAGGCATGAAAAATGGGTAGAAATTCTTCAGAATTTTCAATTGGTAATCAAGCACAAAGCCGGAAACCTCAATCAAGTGGCTGATGCTCTTAAAAGAAGACCGTCCTTTCTCTCTATGATGCAAACTAATGTATTTGGTTTCTACCATATCAAGGAGCTTTCTGAAACTTATCCAGACTTTGGAGATGCTTGGAGAGTTCACAAAGAATTTTGGTAATTCGAGATGGGTTTCTTTACTATGGCGTTACACAAAGCTCTTTGCATGGGACCAATAAGGGATAATATGAGCCTTTGCATCGTCCTACAGCACAGTGGGAACATATTAGCATGGACTTTGTGCTAGGTTTGCCAATGACTCAAGGAGGTAAGGACGCTATCTTTGATGTTGCTGACAAATTCTCTAAGAGGGCACACTTTATCCCATGTAACAAGATAAGTGATGCAACACATGTGGTTGTTCTGTTCTTTAACAATATTGTCAAGTTACACGGCAGTCCAAGAAGGATTATTTATGATTGCGACACTAATTTTCTCAGTCATTTTTGGCGAACTTTATGAGCTAAGCTTGGTACGGAGTTGAAGTATATGCTCATCATATCACCCTCAAAGAGATGGAGAAACAGAGGTAGTCAATCGAAGTTTAGGTGCATTGCTAAGAAGTTTGATCAAAAAGCACATAGGGAATCCGTGCTAACTTGCTGAGTTTGCTTCCAACAAGTCCATGACTCGAACAACTAGACCATGGAAGACTAGAATCCAGAGTTTAAGTATCTCATGATTAAGAGTATGGCATGCCATCGCCGATGTTATTCGGCTACAAACCTTATCGGATATTCAATGAAGTACGAAAACTTGCCATAAACATCGAACAACAAAAAAAGGATCCAAAGAAATTCCAAGAAGAATTACTCCAACAAGGAGAGTACTAATAGTGATAGTGGTGGAAATCCCAAAGCCAATTATAGACGTAGTTCTTCTAGTTCGTCTTCAAAGGGCGAGAAAAAGAAACCTGAGGGTGATATGAGTAGGAGAAGATTTTGAGCGTATGCAAGCTGATTGTCCAAGCCGCAAGGCAACCTATTGGTTGACAAAGAAGATGATTCCAATCATGAAGAAAACCAGCTAATTGAGGAAGTTCATGAGGGTGCCTATATAGAACTCAATGATGAAGGTGATATGTTTGCTTTTGGAGGATCTTACATGCAGAACATGAAGATGAAGAATTATCGCAACGAAAGGTCCATTTCCGCACGAGATGTAGATCACATGGTTGGTAGGTTCAGTGATTATCGATGGTTGAAGTTGCACTAATGCTGTTTCGGAGGAGATGCTGAACCTTACAAAGTTGGGTGGTTGCATTATGGTGGAGGTATGAAAGTCACTACAGATGCTTGGTCTCTCTTTTTCTATTGGTAAGTTCTAGACCAAATTTGGTGCGATGTGGTAAAGATTCGCTTTTGCCATTTACTACTTGGAAGACTGGGCAATACGATAAGCGTGCTTTTCATGATAGATACCAGACCTATTCATTCACCTTAAGATCGTTTTGACGCCATTGCACCCTAAATAACTTTCAAAGAAGGCATAGACCGTGTCTCGGTATTTTGAATAGATCAGAAATTATTGAGCACATCAATAAAGGAGGGCCATTGCACATAACAGTAGCCGTGGAAGACTCAGAGCATGAGTTAGATACTCGAGCCAAGAAGATACTTGCTAAGTTTGATGATGTGCTAAGTTAGAACTTCCACCCATGCGCGATATTCAACATCAAATTGACCTTATACCAGGAGCATCGTGGACAAACAAAGCCGCTTATAGGATGAATCCTACACTACAAGCTGAACTTCAAAGGCAAGTCGAAGAATTATTGGAGAAGATAAGGGAGAGCCTTAGTCCCTACGCAGTACCTGCTTGGCTTGTTCCTGAAAAAAATGGCACTTTGAGGATGTGTGTTGACAATCGAGCAATCAAAAAGATCACTATCAAATATCGCTACCCAATCCCAAGGTTAGATGAACAATTTGACCAATTACTTGGTTCTAAGGCCTTTTCAACGATTGATTTGAAGAGTGGGTACTGCCAGNACCTTTACTTAAAAAGCTAATCAAAACAATAGATTCGGATCTTGACCGCTTTACGAGTAACTTGAGACAATAATTAATAACTAGTATTAATCGACCTTCTAAGAATACCACAAAGGAATCAATGATATCATAAAAGAGAAATCTTACTACCTTGAACTATGAACTAGTAAAGGTTGAAAGATAAATCTCAAAGCACAAGTAACAAAGGTTCAAAAGAACTCTCAAAGTATGATATACTTAATCAATAATGTAGTCTTGTGAATGAGAAGAACCCCTTATTTATAGGAGTAAGAAATCATTAAAATAATGTAGGGGTTGCTATAAAGTCATCTAAATTAGGTAGGAGGTATTTAGGGGTCACAATGGCCATCAATATTAAATGGAGGGGCGGCCAAGACCCTTTGGGGCATATTTGGGCCTTAAAACAACTAGTTTGGGCCATTGGTTTGGACCCCAATTGGGCTCCTTTTGTAACAACTCCATTTGGACCTCCTTTAAGCTCATTTTGAGCCCATTTGGTGTACTTCAAGGGCTGATTTGGGTGTCCCAATCTTCCTCCTCTTTGACTTCAATTTGAACCACCAAATAATTGTAAAACTTAGACACTTCTTCTCCTTTGGGCTTGAGCACTTCCTCTATAGTTAGAAGCTTCTTTATTTCGTATTGAAGTCCAGCAACCTTAGTCTTCAATTCTTTAGCTTGAGATCTTGTAAATGGCCTTCTTGGAGCATCCAAAACTCCATCCTTATCAGTGATGCTATC
Source organism: Nicotiana glauca (assembly GCA_026770625.1). Taxonomy (NCBI): domain Eukaryota; kingdom Viridiplantae; phylum Streptophyta; class Magnoliopsida; order Solanales; family Solanaceae; genus Nicotiana; species Nicotiana glauca. The sequence goes on from MU717737.1 coordinate 55,054, forward strand.
AGGAGGACCGCCTTCAATGGTTGCCTTTTGGTTTTTCAAATGCTCCAAGCACATTCATGAGGCTTGTGACTCATGTGTTTAGACAATTCATTGGGAAGTTTGTTATTTTCTACTTTGACTATATCCTAATCCGTAGCAATGAGGAAGCAGCTAAATGCACTACTAAAGAAGAACATCTTTTATACTAACTGTGTTTTGCTTTCCTGGTTACATAGTAACCAGTGCTGGTATTCAAACTAACCCAAGCAAGATCGAGACAACCATAAGTTGGCCAATTCCAGGGTCAATTTTGGATATAAGGAGCTTTCAAGGAATGATGTCCTTCTATCGACGATTTATCAAAAATTTCATTGCTTTGGTTTCCCCTAATATGAGTGTAATGAAGAAGCTCAAAAGAGTTTTGAATTTATAAAAAAGAAGATGACACAAGCTCCTATCCTTCAGTTACCTAACTTTGATGTTTTATATGAAGTAGAATGTGATGTTTTAATGTGTTGGTGTTGGAGTTCTTAGCTAGGAAGGTGTTTTCTGTGGCTTGTTTTAGCGAGAAGCTAAGTGGATCTAAATCACCTATGAAAAATAGTTATCTACTATTGTTCGCGTATTGCAACATTGGAGTCATTATTTATTACCAAGAGAGTTTGTGCCATATTCTGATCATGAGAGTATCTTAGTTACCAACAAAAGCTCAACACGAGGCATGAAAAATGGGTAGAGTTTCTTCAGAATTTTCAATTGGTAATCAAGCACAAAGCCGAAAACCTCAATAACGTGGTTGATACTCTTTACATTGGTGATGTTTGGAAGAGATGCTTGGAGAGTCCACAAAGAATTTTTTTTAATTGAGAGGGGTTTCTTTACTATGGGTCTTACACAAAGCTCTTTAAGAGAGTCCATTGTTAAGGAAGCACATGAGGGTGGATTAGCTGGTCATTTTGGCTATACACATTGAAGATGATTCAAAAAAACTTCCACAGGCCTAAATGCATGGCACCAATAAGGGATTACATGAGCCTAGATTGCCAAGGACTCAAGGAGGTAAGGACGTTCTCTTTATTGTTGTTGACAGGTTCTCTAGGCACACTTTATCCCATGTAACAAGACAAGCGATGCAACTCATGTGGCTGTTTTGTTCTTTAACAATATTGAAAAGTTACATGATATTCCAAGAAGCATTACTTCTGATCGCGACACTAAGTTTCTTAGTCATTTTTTGGCGTACTTTATGGCTAAGCTTGGTACGGAGTTGATGTATAGCTCATCTTATCATCCTCAAACAGATGGAGAAACACCTAGTCAATCGAAGTTTAGGTGCATTGCTAAGAAGTTTGATCAACAAGAACATAAGAGAGTGGGAATCCTTACTACCACATGCTGAGTTTGCTTCCAACATGTCCGTGAATCGAACAACTAGTTAAAAGTCCCACTGAAGTGGTTTATGGTTAGAATCTTCTTGGTCCCTATGTCGCACCTGCTTGGCTTGTTCCTGAGAAAAATGGCACTCTGACATGATCACTATCAACTAGTATCATCTATTTGACCAATTACTTGGCCTTTTCAAAGATTGATTTGAAGAGTGGTTACCGCCAGATTCGTATGACAGAAGGTTGAATGGAGGACCGCCTTCCATGGATGGCAATGTCTTTTGGTTTTGCATTCATGAAGCTTATGATTCATGTGTTTAGACCATTCATTGGAAAATGTTTGTTGTTTTCTACTCTGATGCTGAAACTAAACATGGAATGCATTTGGAGAAGGTTTTAGAAAGCTTACGAAGAGAGAAGCATCCACAACTCAAGAAGAACATCTTTTCTACAAGCAATGTTTGATTTCTTGGTTACTAGTGCTGGTATTCAAGCTGACCCAAGTAAGATCTAGGCAATCGTAAGTTGGCATATTCCTAGGTCAATTTCGGATACAAGGAGCTTTCTTGGATTGGTGTCCTTCTATCGACAATTTATCACAAAATTCAGCACTTTTGTTGCCCCTGTAATTGAGAGTTTGAAAGGAGTCAGTCACGTTCAAGTGGAATGAAGAAGCTCAAAAGAGTTTTGAATTCATATGAGAGAAGGTTGAATGGTCGCCTTCAATGGTTGCCTTTTGGTTTTTCAAATGCTCCGAGCACATTCACGAGGCTTGTGACTCATGTGTTTAGACCATTCTTTGGGAAGTTTGTTATTTTCTACTTTGACTATATCCTAATCCGTAGCAATGAGGAAGCAGCTAAATGCACAACTCAAGAAGAACTTCTTTTATACTAACTGTGTTTTGCTTTCCTGGTTACATAGTAACTAGTGCTGATATTCAAACTAACCCAAGCAAGATCGAGGCAACCATAAGTTGGCCAATTCCAGGGTCAATTTTGGATATAAGGAGCATTCAAGGAATGATGTCCTTCTATCGATGATTTATCAAAAATTTCACCACTTTGGTTTCCCCTAATATGAGTGTAATGAAGAAGCTCAAAAGAGTTTTGAATTTATAAAAAAGAAAATGACACAAGCTCCTATCCATCCTTCAGTTACCTAACTTTGATATTTTATATGAAGTAGAATGTGATGCCAACATGTTGGATTTCTTAGCTAAGCGAGAAGCTAAGTGGATCTAAATGGAAGTAGGTCATTATTTATTACCAAGAGAGTTTGTGCTATATTCTAATCATGAGAGTATCTTAGTTACCAACGAAAGCTCTACGCGAGGCATGAAAAATGGGTAGAGATTCTTCAGAATTTTCAATTGGTAATCAAGCACCACGCCGGAAAACTCTATCAAGTGGCTCATGCTCTTAGTAGAAGACCGTGCTTTCTTTCTTTGATGCAAACCAATGTATTTGGTTTCGACCATATCAAGCAGCTCTATGAAACATACCCAGACTTTGGAGATGTTTGGAAGAGATGCTTGGAGAGTCCACAAAGGATTTTTTTAAATCGAGATGGGTTTCTTTACTATGGGCGTTACACAAAGCTCTTTATGGGAGTCTATTGTGAGGAAAGCACATGAGGGATGATTCGCTGATCATTTTGGCCATTCTAAAACATTAAAGATGATTCAAAACAACTTCGACCGGCCTAAATTTATCAAAGATGTGTCCAGGCTGATTGAGCGTAGTGAAAAATGTTGAAAACCAAAAATGCATGAGAACATATTACATGAACCTTTGCCAATTCCTACAACACCATGGGAACATATTAGCATGTACTATGTGCTAGGATTGCCAAGGACTCGAGGAGAGGTAAGGACGCTATCTTTGTTGTTGTTGACAGATTCCCTAAGATGGCACACTTTATCCCATGTAACAAGACAAGTGATGCAACTCATGTGGCTGTTTTGTTCTTTAGCAATATTGGTCAATTTACACGGCATTCCAAGAAGCATTGTTTCTGATCGCGACACTAAGTTTCTCAGTCATTTTTAGCGAACTTTATGGGCTAAGCTTGGTTAGAGATGAAGTAAAGCTCATCTTATATCACCCTCAAACAGATGGAGAAACAGAGGTAGTCAATCGAAGTTTGCTTACTAAGAAGTTTGATCAACAAGAACATAAGTGAGTGGGAATCCTTGCTAACATGCTGAGTTTGCTTCCAACAAGCCCGTTAATCGAACAACTTGTTAAAATTCCCTTTGAAATGTAATCCTCTTGGTCCATTAAATCTGTCTCCTCTTCTTAAAATCGATTATTATACTGATGAGAGTGTTAAGCAATTAAAAATGTTGAATGAGAAAGTAGTACAAGAGATAGAGACATTGCTAAGCTGGAATCATTGCCAAAAAAAATACAAGGTGATATTGTTCCATTATTAAATAAGTCCAAGTATGGTATGTATAATTGGTTTATTCGCATTTTTGTCCTTTCTAGAACACCTAAGGTACTTTTGGAGGTAATGAACTATACACTTAATAATTATGTTGGTGACTTCACAATTTTTGCGGGTGATGATGTTTTGATGCATATCAAGTCATTAACAGTAATATCTAAGCTCAAGTGCAAGAGTAATTTGCTTCTCTTTGAAATTGAGTTATACGTAGGTGGCTATGAATTCCAACTTGGTAGAAAGAGGCATGAAATTTGTGAGAAGAGGCTTGCAAATGATTTAAATAATCCTTCTTCTCTTATTCAAGTGTCTAGTGAGCTTTCATATGATAAATTGCTAGAACATGATTTTTGTTGTGTGATGGGGAGTCATTCTTTAAGCCATATTGATTGTGAGCTGGTAAAAGTATTTTCTACAAGTAATGAGAATATGCATGATTGTTGTGATACTAGTGATCAAATACATTTCCATGAACCAATCTTTGACTCTTTGATAGCATCACTGATAAGGATGGAGTTTTGGATGCTCCAAGAAGGCCATTTACAAGATCTCAAGCTAAAGAATTGAAGACTACGGTTGCTGGACTTCAATATGAAATAAAGAAGCTTCTAACTATAGAGGAAATGCTCAAGCCCAAAGGAGAAGAAGTGTCTAAGTTTTACAATTATTTGGTGGCTCAAATTGAAGTCAAAGAGGAGGAAGATTGGGTCACCAAAATCAGCCCCTGAAGTACACCAAATGGTCTCAAAATGAGCTTAAAAGAGGTCCAAATGGAGGTATTACAAAAGGAGCCCAATTGGGGTCCAAACCAATGGCCCAAACTAGTTGTTTTAAGGCCCAA
>MU717739.1:0-31463 GCA_026770625.1 Nicotiana glauca
CCCGTAGAACGGAGGTGTTACTTTTAAGTTGCTGCATTCGGGAGCCCGCCCGTAGAACGGAGGTGTTACTTTTGAAGGAGTCAGGAGCCCGCCTGTAGAACAGAGGTTGTTACATTTTAAGTTTGAAGATTGAAGTCAGGAGCCCGCCTATAGAACAGAGGTTGTTACGTTTTAAGTTTGAAGAAATCGGGAGCCCGCCCGTAGAACGGAGGTGTTACTTTTAAGTTGCTGCATTCGAGAGCCCGCCCGTAGAATGGAGATGTTACTTTTGAAGGAGTCAGGAGCCCGCCTGTAGAACGGAGGTTGTTAGATTTTAATTTTGAAGAAATCAAGAGCCCGCCCGTAGAACAGAGGTGTTACTTTTAAGTTGTTGCATTCGGGAGCCCGCCCGTAGAATGAAGGTGTTACTTTTGAAGGAGTCAGGAGCCCGCCTGTAGAACGGAGGTTGTTACATTTTAAGTTTGAAGATTGAAGTTAGGAGCCCGCCTGTAGAACAGAGGTTGTTACGTTTTATGTTTGAAGAAATCGGGAGCCCGCCCATAGAATGAAGGTGTTACTTTTAAGTTGCTGCATTCGGGAGCCCCCCCGTAGAACGGAGGTGTTACTTTTGAAGGAGTCAGGAGCCCTCCTGTAGAACGGAGGTTGTTACATTTTAAGTTTGAAGATTGAAGTCAGGATCCCGCCTGTAGAACAGAGGTTGTTACGTTTTAAGTTTGAAGAAATCGGGAGCCCGCCCGTAGAACGGAGTTGTTACTTTTAAGTTGCTGCATTCGGGAGCCCGCCTGTAGAACAGAGATTTTTACATTTTAAGTTTGAAGAAATCAGGAGCCCGCCCGTAGAACGGAGGTATTACTTTTAAGTTGCTGCATTCGGGAGCCCGTCCGTAGAACGAATGTGTTACCTTTGAAGGAGTCAGGAGCCCGCTTGTAGAATGGAGTTTGTTACATTTTAAGTTTGAAGATTGAAGTCTGGAGCCCGCCTGTAGAACAGAGGTTGTTACACTTTATGTTTGAAGAAATTGGGAGCCTGCCCGTAGAACGGAGGTGTTACTTTTAAGTTGTTGCATTCAGGAGCCCGCACGTAGAACGGAGGTATTACTTTTGAAGGAGTCAGGAGCCCGCCTATAGAATGGAGGTTGTTACATTTTAAGTTTGAAGAAATCGGGAGCCCGCCCGTAGAACGGAGGTGTTACTTTTAAGTTGCTGCATTCGGGAGCCCGTACGTAGAACGGAGGTATTACTTTTGAAGGAGTCAGGAGCCCCCTATAGAATGGGAGGTTGTTACATTTTAATTTGAAGAAATCGGGAGCCCGCCCGTAGAACGGAGGTGTTACTTTTAAGTTGCTGCATTCGGGAGCCCGCCTGTAGAACGGAGGTTGTTACATTTTAAGTTTGAAGAAATCGGGAGCCCGCCCGTAGAACGGATGTGTTACTTTTAAGTTGCTGCATTGGGGAGCCCGCCCGTAGAATGGAGGTGCTACTTTTGATGGAGTCAGGAGCCCACCTGTAGAACGGAGGTTGTTACATTTTAAGTTTGAAGATTGAAGTCAGGAGCCGGCCTGTAGAACAGAGGTTGTTACGTTTTAAGTTTGAAGAAATCGGGAACCCGCCCGTAGAATGGAGGTGTTACTTTTAAGTTGCTGCATTCGGGAGCCCGCCCGTAGAATGAAGGTTGTTACATTTTAAGTTTGAAGATTGAAGTCAGGAGCCCGCCTGTAGAACAGAGGTTGTTAAGTTTTAATTTTGAAGAAATCGGGAGCCCGCCCGTAGAACGGAGGGGTTACTTTTAAGTTGCTGTATTCGGGAACCCGCCCGTAGAATGGAGGTGTTACTTTTCAAGTTTGAAGATTGAAGTCGGGAGCCCGCCCGTATAACAGAGGAATACATTTCAAGTTGAAATCAGTAAAACGGAGGATTATAACAATATCCACAACATAGGTTCAAGTTCGGCAATCAAGAAAGGCCGACAATGTCAAGACAGAAATAAAGAAACATCAGATGAAGCAAGCCGACAAGAAAACAAGGCGATAAGAACAAGCCTGAAAATTCAGATAAAGGTTTTGTAATTCATAGATAGTTTAGTGTAGTTTCTTATTTTTTGTTTTAGCCTAGTGTAATAAGAAGGTCAATAAGCAGTAGCAGCAAAAGCAACGACAGTAACAGCAAGATCACAACTTCATGGTAGTCCCAGCGACCAAAACTCCCGAACTACATTGACCTGATTCCCTTTTAGCCAGGGATATGTAGGAGACCTTTTGAAGCAAAGGTTCGGTCAAATCTTTCAAAATGCTTCACACGGAGTACTCAAACGGGCAAAAATCACTCGTATCCGCTCACTTTATCTTTGCACGAAAACTCTTCGTGTTTCCGGATAAAGAGGGGCAGTTGTGAGCACGTGATTTTTGCCTCACAGGAATTACTCCCAAAAATTCAAAATAAAATAATTTTTTCTGTGTGCGCAATTTTGAGATTTTTTGCGGCATTTTTGGATAATTATTTGTATTTGTCTATGCATGTTTATTTTGTTAAATTAACGAAAATACAAAAATATGTCGCATTTGCATTTAGGATTTAATTGTACAATTAAGAGTAATTAAGTGTTCTTTACAAAAATAAAAAAAATCACAAAAAAATTTGTACTTTGCATTTTTCGGAATTTAAATTATGTGAGCTTACTTTTAAGTTGGTGTTTAATATTGTGTGATTATTATTATTAGGAGTTAATTAGCATTTTAGTTAATTTTGGATTTTTATCATTTAAGTTAGAATTTTGGTTTTATTAATTAGAAATTAAGGAAATGAAAATAATGAGAAAAATCGGACTAGGCCATCTAAATTTAACCAAATCCAGGCCCAAAACATTTTCCTCACCCGGTCCAGACCAGCCAACCTCAAAGATGGGCAAAACGGCATAGTTTGATGTTGAAACGACGTCGTTTCATCGTCAAAAGATTTGGACCGTTCAAGCCAAAGCGATCCAACGGACTGAAGCCATTACCCGTATCCATTTAGCCTAGCCCGACCCTGACCCGTTCTCTATACTCGGTCTAACCCACCCTTCATTTAACAAAATGACCCCGTTCCAATTTAAGTGAATGATCCAAGCCATTGATCTCGTTTGATCGAACGGCCTGGATCAAATTTCAATCCCAGTATATATTCCCAATTCACACCCCACACCCCCTAAGCCAGACCCCTGACTTCATTAACAACTTAAAAGATAACACCTTCATTCTCCAGGCGGGCTCCTGACTTCAATAGCAACTTAAAACATAACACCTCCATTCTCCAGGCGGGCTTCTGACTTCAACAACAACTCAAAAATAACACCTCCATTCTCCAGGCGGACTCCTGACTTCAATTACAACTCAAAAATAACACCTCCATTCTCTAGGCGAGCTCCTAACTTCAATTACAACGTACAATAATAACAACCTCCATTCTCCAGGCGGGCTCCTGACTTCAATAACAACTTAAAAGATAACACCTCCATTCTACAGGCGGGCTCCTGACTTCAATAACTCAAAAATAACACCTCCATTCTCCAGGCGGGCTCCTGACTTTAACTACAATTAAAAACTGCATTCTATTGCCGTTATTCCTTCTTGACTCCTGAACCATTTCCTTCTAACTTGAATTACCTTCTTTCAGAACTACTTCCCTCAAAACTCATGTCGTCTTCACTCGAAATTGCTTTTCTTAAAACTGGTGTTATCTTCCTCCTTCATAACTACTTCCCTCAAAACTGGTGTTTCATTCCTCTAAAAACTGCTGGGGATAACACTGTTGGGGAATTTTTTTTTTTCAAAACTATATTATCTTCCTCTCAAAATTGCTTTCTTTAAAACTTGAATTGACTCTCCTGCTTTTCAGATGGGTACCCGTCTTCAAGGAAATTTTCAAAGTGAAAGAAAATTTTCTCCCCCAGTTTGATAATCTTCCTTATGGCATGTCTTTCCGCTATCAAGAACATTTCCTATCCCTGTTTCAAACCAAAGAAAACTTTGTTAGTTTAAAGTGTGGGGTTGTGGTTCTCCTGTTGGGGATGATTTTCCCTTTTCCTCTTTTCCATGCTCTGCGTTGTCCGACTATCTTGAAACTCGGCCGATAACTTCCGACCTTCTTGATGATTCCTTATTCGCAGACTTCCCTACTGTTGCTTTCCACCTTTACTCCATACTTTCCCCAAAATCTTAGACCACTCCATCATTTGGTCTTATAACGACGTCTTTCCCGTCCCATCACATTATCCTCGCCAGGTCCTATCCATATTTACTTTGCACAATATTGGCAACTGGTAGTAAGCTCTGAAAATCCTTCTTAAAAACAAACTACTATTAACCAAAAGAAATGAAAAATGATGACTTCAAAAGTAAGGACAAAAAAAATCTTTCTGAACAATTGTTTGAAGAGAAGAAAAAGGGAAAAAAAACTTATCTGAATGGTATAACCGATCCCAATGGTCATGTCGTGCATTTTGGATTAGTCAACCCAGTCTATTTACATCAATCAATATTTCCGATGTCCCTACTTTGCATTTCAAAGGTAACGCAACCCAACTCTTTTGCTGAAAACAACATCTTTATTCTGCTTGATGTCTCGACGGATCCTTCCCGTCAAACTTATCTCGTTTGTCCCCTTTTAATTCCTTGTCTCATTTTAGTGCCCTTCGAGGGTTTTTTACTAATAAGACTCTCTCATTTCTCTCAACTCATGTCGCCTTATGGTGCCTGTGAAGGTTTTCACCGATAAGACTCTCTCATTTTATTTCTCTCAACTTTCGTCGCCTTATGGTGCCTGTGAAGGTCTTCACCGATAAGACTCTCTTATTTCTTTTCAGTTGGGGATTGGGGTGTTACCGATAAGACTCTCTCATTTTATTTCTTTTCTGCTGGGGACCATAGTGTTACTCCAGACTTCCATTTGCCTCACTTGGCATGACTCGGATACTGATCGGGAGGTCTATTGGGACATCAAAAGAAAAGGGTATCAAAAGTTTAAAAATAATGTTGATGGGTAAAACCTTACAACTCTTGGAATCAAATTTTCTTTCTCAAAATTACAAACACAACTTCTGCCCCCGTTTTCTTGCTTCGGGATCCTTTGATTTTTTGTTACACTATGACCGAGCCGTGAGGCGCCTACGTATCCTCTTTGAGCAATCGGGTCAAACATAGTTCCCAATTCCTTTGTTTTTTTTGTGACTTTCTTCTTTTGTTTTTGTTATCATTTTTCTTTTCTCTCTTTTTTCATTTCATTACTGATTCCAAAAGAGGGGTATGAAAGGATAAATAAGGCTCAAAGGGGGGAAGCAAGGGTTAAAGTGTTTGGATAGTAGAACAAATTTCCTCTGTCATTTCATTTTCTGATACAATGCCGAGTACAAACAAACAAACAACAATTACAATCAAAGAAATCATACATAATATCTCTTGACTGCGTCAGAATTGATTGCCTTGTCGATACACCTTCCCTCGACATCTGTCAAACATAAAGCGCCATTGGACAACACTCTGGTCACCATGAATGGTCCTTGCCAATTTGGGGCGAACTTTCCCTTTGCTTCGGCCTGATGTGGAAGGATTCGTTTCAATAGTTGCTGCCCCACTTCAAATTTCCTAGGACGTACCTTCTTATTGTATACTCTTGCCATCCTCTTTTGATATAACTGGCCATGACATGCTGCTGCCAATCTCTTTTCATCAATCAAGCTCAATTGCTCCAACCGGGTTTTGACCCACTCATCATCCTCAATCTCAGCCTCAACAACAATTCGAAGGGACGGAATTTCAACTTTTGCCGGTATCACTACTTTAGTTCTGTATACCAACAAATAAGGAGTTACACCTACTGAAGTACGAATAGTAGTGCGATAACCCAACAATGCAAATGGTAACTTTTCATGCCATTGTCTGGACCCTTCTACCATTTTCCTCAGTATCTTCTTTATATTCTTGGTGGCTGCCTCAATCGCTCCATTCGCCTTGGGGCAATACAGGGTGGAATTGTGGTGTGTAATCTTGAACTGCTGACATACTTCTTTCATCAAACTGTTGTTAAGATTAGCACCATTATCCGTGATGATCACCTTTGGGATCCCAAATCTGCAGATGATATGGGAATGAGCAAAATCCACCAATGCCTTCTTGGTTACTGACTTGAAAGTTTTATCTTCAACCCACTTAGTGAAATAGTCGATGGCCACCAGAATGAACCTATGACCGTTGGAAGCTACCGGCTCGATAGGTCCAATGACATCCATGCCCCATGCAACAAAGGGCCATGGCACTGACATTATGTGTAATTCTGTTGGCGGAGAATGAATCAGATCTCAGTGTATCTGGCATTGATGGCATTTACGCACAAAACTAATACAATCTCGCTCCATAGTGAGCCAATAATACCCTGCTCGAAGAATCTTCTTTGCCAACACATACCCACTCATATGTGGTCCACAAACTCCAGAATGCACCTCCGTCATAACTGTCGTGGCTTGATTAGCATCTATACACCTTAGCAATCCCAAGTCTGGTGTTCTTTTGTACAATACCCCTCTACTGAGGAAAAATCCACTTGCCAACCATCGAATGGCTCTCTTTTGATCTCCTGTGGCCTGTGCCGGGTATATCCCCATCATAAGGTACTCCTTGACATCATAAAACAATGGTTCGCCATCTAGTTCTTCCTCTATCATGTTACAATAAGCATGCTGATCATGAACCTGAATGTGCAACGGATCAACATGGATTTTATCCGGATGGTGCAACATTGATGCTAAGGTGGCCAAAGCATCATCGACCTTATTATGAACTCCTGGGATCTGCCGAAACTCCACTGATTGAAACCGTTGACATAGATCATGCAAACATTGTCGATACGGTATGAGCTTCAAATCCAGTGTTTTCCATTCACCTTGAATTTGATGTACCAGGAGGTCCGAGTCTCCCAAGACCAAAACATCATGGATATCCATGTTCGCAGCTAACCGTAAGCCCAAAATGCATGCCTCATACTCAGCCATGTTGTTGGTATAATAGAAACGTAGCTGAGCCGTAACAGGGTAATGATGCCCTACTTCGGAAATAAGTACTGCTCCTATTCCAACTCTCTTTGCATTTGCAGCTCCATCAAAGAAAAGCTTCCACCCAGGTTCCTAAAGCGATCCCGACTCATCGATATGCATCACTTCTTCATCAGTGAAATACGTCTTTAATGGCTCGTATTCTTCATCAACAGGATTCTCAGCCAAGTGATCGGCCAGTGCTTGGGCTTTCATTTCAGTTTTTGTCACATAGACAATGTCGAATTCCGTGAGTAATATTTGCCACTTCGCCAATCTCCCTGTGGGCATGGGCTTCTGGAAAATATACTTTAATGGATCCAAACGTGAAATGAGGCAAGTAATATAGGATGACAGATAATGCTTCAATTTCTGTGCCACCCAAGTTAGGGCACAACATGTCTTCTCAAGTTGAGTGTACTTGACCTCATAGACTGTAAACTTCTTACTGAGATAATAGATGGCCTTCTCCTTCCTGCCTGTGATGTCGTGTTGCCCCAGTACACAACCGAATGAATTCTCCAGGACCGTGAGATAGAGAATCAACGGTCTTCCTGGCTCGGGTGGAACCAACACAGGTGGATTTGATAAATACCCTTTTATCTGGTCAAATGCCTCCTGACATTCCTCCGTCCATTCTATTGCAGCATTTTTCTTCAGTAACCGAAAAATGGGTTCACAAGTCACGGTGAGTTGAGCGATAAACCTGCTGATATAATTCAACCTTCCTAACAAACTCATCACTTCGGTTTTGTTCTTTGGAGATGGCAACTCCTGAATGGATTTGATCTTTGACGGGTCTAACTCAATGCCTCGCCTACTAACTATGAATCCCAACAACTTTCTGGATGGAACACCGAATGCACATTTGGCCGGATTGAGCTTAATATCGTACTTTTGAAGTCTTTGGAAAAACTTCCTTAGGTCTCCTACGTGGTCTGCCTGACACTTGGATTTTATAATCACATCATCCATGTATACCTCAATCTCTTTGTGTATCATATCATGAAACACAGTAGTCATTGCCCTCATGTACGTTGCCCCAGCATTCTTCAAACCAAATGGCATTACCCGATAGCAATAAGTTCCCCACGGCGTGATGAAAGTCGTCTTCTCTACATCTTCCTCATCCATCAGAATCTGATGATACCCAGTATAGCAATCCACAAAAGACCCGATCTCACGTTTGGCACAATTATCGATCAAGATATGGATGTTGGGTAACGGGAAGTTATCCTTTGGGCTTGCTTTGTTCAGATTGCGATAATCAACACATACCCTAATTTTTCCATCTTTCTTCGGCACTGGCACCACATTAGCCAACCAACTAGGATATCGGGTGACCCGAATAACCTTTGCCTTCAACTGTTTGGTTACTTCTTCCTTAATCTTCACACTCATGTCGGTTTTAAACTTCCTTAATTTCTGCTTGACGGGAGGGTATGCCGGGTCAGTGGGCAATTTGTGAACCACTAAATCGGTGCTTAAACCCGGCATGTCGTCATATGACCATGCAAAAATGTCTTTGAATTCAATGAGTGTTTGGATTAATTCTTCCCTGATGTTTGGTTCAATGTGGACGCTTATCTTAGTTTCCTTGATGTCATCTGCATCCCCTAGATTGATGGCTTCTATGTCATTTAAGTTGGGTTTGGGCTTCTCCTCAAATTGGCTCAATTCTATGTTAACTTCTTCGAAGGCTTCATCTTCATTGTATTCCGATTCTTCATCATATTCTACCTCTTGCACTATTAGTTCGGAATCAGATTGATTTTTTAGACTAGGTTGAAGATTCGTCGTGCATGCCATGTCATTAGGACCAGTATAAAGGGAACTGTTCAAAAAAAGGAAAGAAGAAAACAAAATTAAAATAAAATAAAGAGTAAAGAAGAAACTTTCATTGATTGAAGTACGAGATAACAAGGTTTCACACTTTGACGAGTACAAAATAAAAGAAAACTGGATTACAACCCTGGAATAATCCAGCTAAACATGAAGGAAAATCAGAGCCTACTACCAAGACTCCCACCGCAGGGGAAGAGGAGTAGCCATCCAATTGTTAATCTTTGCTTTCGGCCCCACAAATTGCACATCCACCTTGCTGGACCCTTCCCCAGCTTCTACCATGTGGACTTCGGCAAATAACCTTTCAAACCCTTCATTCAAATCTCCATCTGCACCAATCAATGACCCGGTAACCTTGGACAGTAATTGCTTTTTGATGCTCGGCCTGACAAAAGATCGGGATAGGCGCGGGATTGGCTTGGGAAGGACCCAGACTCTTTTCTTCAACTTGTAGGCCCGTCTCACATCTGCCGCTGTAGGCTTGAACCCCAACCAAAGGTATCCAGATTTTTTGGAAAAGAAACCAGTTGAACAAACAATACCCTGAAGATTCGTCCCCAAATCTTTGCCTGGTACAAACCCGTTTTTCAACATCTCCGAGGCTACCATGACAGTTGCAGCTGCTATTCTAGGAAGTGGGATGCTTTCACCCTCAGGAACTTTGTCCACTGAAACCGTATCGAAAACTTGGTAAACCCACGGCCCCTTGTCATTATCAGTCTCTGTGAAGGGTATGATGGCATCACTTACGGCGCATGTATTGTCTTCCCCATGTACTACAATCTCTTGTCTATCCCACTCGAATTTGACCATCTGATGTAGCATAGAAGGCACTGCTTTGGCAGTGTGAATCCATGGTCGCCCCAACAGAAGATTATACGATACTGCGACGTCTAACACTTGAAACTCCATGGTGAACTCAACCGGACCAATTGTCAACTCAAGAATGATGTCACCCACTGTGTCTGTACCACCACCATCAAACCCTCGAACGCAGATCTTGTTCTTGTGAATTCTGTCATTATCAACCTTCAATTTGTTCAAGGTGGACAATGGACAAATATTGGCACTGGACCCATTATCAATCAGTACTTGAGTGACTACTGAGTCTTCACACTTCATGGTCAAATAGAGAGCTCTATTATGTTCTGTATCCTCCACGGGCAACTCATCGTCAGAAAATGTCACTTTATTTACCTCAAAGATCTTGTTTGCTATTTTCTCTAGGTGGTTCACAGAGATCTTATTCGGAACATGTGCTTTGTTTAGAATCTTCCTCAATGCCCGTCGATGCTCATCTGAATGGATCAATAATGATAGCAATGAGATCTGCGCTGGTGTCTTCCTCAGCTGCTCCACAATGGAGTAATCCTGCGCCTTCATCTTCTTTAAGAACTCTTCCGCCTCTTTCTCGGTAATTGGCTTCTTTGTTGCTACCAGATTGGTCCGCCTTAACTCTGCAGGAGCAAAACACCTTCCCGAACGAGTTAGACCTTGGGTTTCACACACTTCTTCCATAACTTCCTTCCCCTTATACATCACGGTCACTTGATTGTAACTCCATGGCACGACCTTTTCACTGATTATTGGCAATTGCATTACCGGCTTGACGACAACTGGTTCTATGTGAGCCCCCTTCACCACCACAGGTGTGCTTGACACCCCCTGCATCACCACCTTGACCGACTCTAGTTTTTTCTCCACAATGGACGACCCTTTCCCCATCACCACAACTGGCTTGCTATGTACACTTTTCACCTGCACCACTGCCTTTTCACTGGTCGGTTTCTCCTTGGGACTGGCTTCATTGGCACGGATCATCATTACTGTTTGTGAGGGCTTCTTAAGCTCCTTTTCCCTGGGCACTAGTTCAATCATGTGGGCCTCATGATGCGCCGGCAACAGATTCTGATTAATGTTTGGCGCCTCAGGAGCCTGAACCTCAATTCGTCTAGTGTTGATAAGCTCCTAAATAGCTGTTTTTAACTTCCAGCATTTCTCCGTGTCGTGTCCAGGTGCTCCAAAATAGTATTCACAACTCACCGAGTGGTCAAGATTTCTCAGAGGGGGGTTTGGAAACTTAGCCTCGACCGGATTCAACAAGCCTAACTGCCTCAATTTGTGGAAAAGAGCTGTATAGGATTCTCCCAGTGGAGTAAATGTTTCCTGCTTCTGCATCCTCTCATTCTTGAAAGCTTGATTCCTACGGAAACCTAACCCTGGAGGATTTCTATAGGCCCTGGGGGATGAATATGTGCTTTGTGGAGGTGGGTATGTATTTTGGGGATCCGGCGCACGCCATTGCAGGCGAGCCGGAGGCTGGGTATATGTCTGGGCGTGGTGGATAGAAAAACGTATCTCCGGGTAGTAGGGTTGTGGAGGGTCATATGGGGTGTATGGGTAATTTGGGTGGTGGGGTATGTGCTGGTAGTAGGGTGAAGGACCTCTAGATCTGGACCGAGTACCTACTTTGACTGTTGCGACTTCTTCCCTCTTCTTTTTCCCGAGCACATCTCCCGTGCCGCTCTGGATAGCCGGAGTGGTGGCCTTGATCGCTGAATAACTCATTATCTTGTTGGACTTGAGTCCTTCTTCAATCATGCCGCCCATCTTTACGACCTCATTGAAGGATTTACCAACTGATGTCACCAGGTGGCCAAAGTATGTTGGCTCCAAAGTCTGCAAAAAGTAATCCACCATTTCACCTTCCCTCATCGGAGGATCGACTCTTGCAGCCTGCTCCCTCCAACGGAATCCAAATTCCCTAAAGCTCTCTTCGGGTTTCTTCTTAATTTTTATCAATGTAAGACGGTCAGGAACGATCTCAAGATTATATTGGAAGTGACCAGCAAATGCTTATGCCAGGTCGTCCCAAGTGTACCACCTGCTAGAATCCTGCCTTGTGTACCATTCTAGTGCGGACCCGCCCACTCTTTGACCAAAGTATGCTACCAACATCTCATCTTACTGCAGAAACCAGGCAGGTGTGCCACTGGGTCACCATGCCCCCCATACAGATCAAACTTTGGCATTTTGAACCCCGCTGGCAGCTGAACATCGGGGAAAGGACACAGATCTTTATAGGACACACTGACTTGGCCTCCCAACCCATGCATATTCCTGAAGGACTGCTCCAGGCTTTTTACTTTGCGAAGCACCTCTTCCCGCTCCGAACTCTTGGATGGCTTCTCAGTTTCCGCCGGGATCTCAAAGTGAGGGGTATAGGTATGTGGCTCGGGAGCTTTGAAGGTGCGTTCAAGAGGATAGTATTGGTTGTCGTGAGCCTGAAACACTGGCTCACTGGATGATCTTTGCAATATGGCGGGTGGAGGTGCCACGAAAATATGAACAATTGGTGGAGAAGGGTCGTGATTTGGTGGTGGAGCTTGGAGATTGTAAGAAGTTTTCCCCTGATAGTGTTGGTGAATTGGGAAGCTCGTTGATGGACCAGTGGGAGGGTACTCCGGAGTTTGTGCCGGTGGGAGAGTAGGGGTAGCGGGCGGGACTGGTACTGGTTGCCCCCTAGCCCAGGCTAGGTGCATTTCTACTATCTCTTGTCTCAACCTGTCTACCTCCTCCTTCATTGTTTGTATTTCCGTTTTTTCCTCTTCAACACTATTGTTCGAACCAGACATGCTTTTTGGTATGGGCCCTTTAGATCTTGTTTGGTAATGGTAATCTACCAGAATGTTCTAACAAGCTAACGGTTTGAAATCTCTAGAAAACAACAAACTTGTTAGTTTTTCGAGTTTAACAGATATGTTATTGCACGTTGGGATGCCATGCACCTAGGCAGTTTAACCATTCCTATCATGTCTTTGCTTATATTGCATGTATCGTTCCGGCTTCTTACATTTGTGCCCTCTTTTGAGTGTTTCCCAAACTTTCCTTTATTTCCTTTATTTCTTTCTTTTTGTTTTTCTATTATTCCCTTTTTCTTTTCTTTTTAGTGGTGGTCGAATCTTATGTGGATTGCCTACGTATCATGTCCCCGCATGAATCAGACCGTGCGTAGTTCTGCCATGATAAAGATGTAACAAAATTTCAGGCTTTCATTAACAACTTCTTGGATTACAACATGATTCAAAACATTCAAAATTTCAACAACAAACTCTAACTAGGAAAATACTTGTCTCAAAAACATACTCAAAAACTTGCACACTGTGATTTTAAAAACTCGACTCCCAAAAAAACCCAAAAGTACAGACTCAAGACATCACTCCAATGCTCTAAAATTTCCTGGGGTCCGCGAGGCATCGTTCGGCCTTGCAGCGGACCTTTGTGAAAGAACCCTTTGCAACCCTTCCATGATCTGGCGGACATAAATCATCATCGTAGCAAAGAAGGTGGTACGGGTCATATCCTCACATGCTAGGCACTTCCTGGTGATGTAGTGCCCGATATCTTCGATTCTTTCCCTGATTCTGTCTTTTTTCTGAAGCAACTGCTCTATCTGTTGGTTCCGCGCTCTCAGCATTTGAGCGTTGCGAAAGAGTTGATCTTGAAATTCATGCATCTGTTTCTCCATCCGTGCCATCAAGTCATAACGGTGTTTCCTATCAGCTCTGGAGTCTCTGGCCTGTCTGAAGACCCGTTCTTTGAGGGTAGATATTGTTTCTCTCATCATAGTAATGTTCCCCCCGTAGTCCCTCTTCATCTACCGCATACGCTGTGCCCGCTCTTCTGTACCTCTTTCCCATCTGGCTTGGATCCTTGCCAGTCTAGCTTCAGATCTTTCCAAACCCTCTTGGCATTCAATGATTTGCTTTTTCAACCCACTTATCAACCTTTCATCAGACTGACTTCTCTGTTGATCGCTAGCATCTATTCTCATCTGTAGGATTTAGGCCTTGAGAGCCTCATTTTCTTGGGCTAATTTGTTCTTTTCTCCTTTATCGGCAGCAACTTGCACCTTGCTCTCAAATTTCAGATCCCTAATCTGTTGTTTCATCTTGCCTATTTCTGTTCGGTAGCCTTCTTCTTTTGCTAACCAATCCCAATGCCCTTGTGAAGATTCGACAAACTCCTGAAGGTGAGGTCTTTTAGCCGGCCTTTCGAACCCAAGTTCTCTTCTATACCAAGCAATGTATCCTGGCAACACTTCGCCTTTGGACCTATCCCTTACACAAGTATTTGCTTTCAAGGTTTGACATTCATTCCAAATTTTACGAACGACCGCTTCGGGGAACTGCCCATTAGGCCCAATTTCGACTACCTGGCTGCTGAGATCTTCATTCTTTGGGACTATTTGGCACCGGCCCAACTGCCTCAAGACTCGGTACAGGGCATATGGTTGAATACTTTGGAGACCCATCAACAACAAATGAGATCCTGTGGCTGACATATATATGACCTCATCCACAGATAGCCACCCAAATGTCCACTCTATCTGGCTTGTGGTGACAGAACGCAGGCATGCTACCCATTCGGTGACCCCTTATGGCAAACTAATCCCGTCGACCCTTGTAGAAAACTCTTCTATACATGTCTTCTTCAATGACCCATAACTCATAAATTGAGGGCGATGACATAAGTGTTCAATCATCCACATTTGCAGCAATACATTGCAACCCTCAAAGAAATCCCCTCCAGCTTTGCAAGCAGTAAGAGCGCGGAAGATGTCGGCTATTATCATGGGTGCCAGAGTGCTGTTATCCTGAGTGAGAAAAGTACTGACGACCCCGGCGACTTGTATATCAATTTTCCCGTCTTTCCTCGGGAACACCAGAAGTCCCAGAAAGGCCACCATAAACACAATATTCCTATGTTCTTCCCATTTCAGGCGGTTGTCCTTGCTACAGATTCTGCTCTCTGGACTGCTGAACCCTCCGATATGACCGTATCTATCATATATGAATGACAGAGTACAAAAGCCCTTTGCCAAGTCTGGGTTGTGGACTGTTTTGCGTATCTTCAGGGTGTCTAAGAACTTGTGTATGGTTATGGCCCTCGGAGCAATCAAATACTATTTTCTCAAAGGAATTTTGGGACCCCCGATGTACCCTGCTATCTCTTCCAATGTCGGCGCAAGCTCAAAATCTGAGAAGTGAAATACATTATGTGTCGGGTCCCAGAATTGAGTCAATGCCCTTATGATATCCCCTCTCGGATGGATCTTCAGTAACCCGACAAGGTCTCCCAAGTACAACTTGACTGTGTCATGCCCTGATTCGCCCAAGTCATTCCACCACATATGCAATCCCAAAGGGATCTTGTTTATAAGGGCTCCGGATAAATTCTGATTCGTGCTCATTCTACACATTTATTAGGGTGATTAAGCAAAAAAGCAAAACATTGTTTGACTTAACACAAAACTAATTTTTCCTTTTTTCCAAATTTTTGAAAGATCCGGTTTTCCAAACACGGTCTTTCAGCACTCCGAGGATGAAGGTTTTAAGGCTGTATGAGCCAACCGGTCAAAATCCAGAAAAGATGACCAAAGCGGCCGTTTACGCAAAGTCAGCCTTCCGGCGTCCCTTTCGAGAACATTCGGTTATTTTTGACAAAAACGGCATCACCCGGTTTATTTATGACGAAAAATTAAAATTTTTTTGTTATTTTTGCAAATGGAAAGTTGGACCCGATGAGGGTTGCCTACGTATCTCACATCCAATGAGAATCAAACATGCGTAACTCGGGCCAAAGAAAATAAACTGAATTTGAAAACAAGACTCTTTTCTTCTTCTTTTTTTTCAAATACATCAACTAAAAATATTTCTCTTTTTTTTTTTCATTTTCTCAAAAATTTGGCAGAGTTTCGACACTACTTGGGTGTAAAAATAAGTAGTCATCTCTCTACACTGTTAATTTTTTTTTCTCTTTTTCATAAATTTCCAATATTCCCGATTTTCAGAAGCCGGTCAGCATGCAAGTCTGAAGCAAATAAATGCGGTAAACAAACAGGATGCAGCAGGATGGTCTTTTCATTTCAGGTTGCCTGTCCTAGACGGAAACCAACCCCTGTGTTGAGTCCCCTAAGTCCAATGCAACATGATGCAAATAAGCGTTCCTACTAGGGATCCGACATGAAGTCAAGTTATTCTAGGTTCAAAAACCTGGGTATGTGTTCTAAACAGTGTACCCGAGCGGACAACTCAAGTCGAGGAGGGGGCTACGTACCGGGGACCCGTATGATCGCCCGACTTTGTAACTTGTCCGAGCCTCTTTTTATTTCAAGGCATAACACTAACAGAATATGGAGTCTCAACCAGTAAGCACATCCCCGGAGGTAAGGAGAGAAGGTTTCTGCACAGTTTATATATACAGTTCAAATAATATCAAAGCGGTAAAAAGCATCATTTTGCACATTTAAGCCTAATCATATGATAAAATCAGATAATAAATAAAGACAAATATAACAAGTATTCTAAGCTCGAATTTCTAACCCTGAACCAGTGGTTCTGGGTTAAATCTCTCCAACAGAGTCGCCAGAGTTGTCGCACCTCCTTTTTACCTACTACGCCCCCGGGAAGGGCGTGTAATAGAGGGAGTTTTTCTAATTAAAGGACAATCGAAATGGGGTTCGTTTATTAAGATATTCAGAGTCGCCACTTGGGAGATTTATGGTGTCCCAAGTCACCGGTTGAATCCCGAATCGAGAAAAGGTTTGACTCTATTTAACAGTCCGCGAACCAAAAATCCGGATAAGGAATTCTGTTAACCCGGGAGAAGGTGTTAGGCATTCCCGAGTTCCGTGGTTCTAGCACCGTCGCTCAACTATTATACTTGGCTTAAATTATCTGATTTTAACAATTATGAACCTATGTGCAAATTTTAACTTTTAACCGCTTTTATTCATTATTATTTTTAACAAGAATTGCAACGTCGTAAAAACACATCTCGAACCACGTCACATCAATGCACCCGTGATTATTGACATATTTCGACTCCGTTGAGATTTAGATTTGGGTCACATAAATGTGCACCCGAGTTTAAGAAAGTAAATTATTGAAAGTGCGCCTAAAGTGACTAGCGCGTTATTATCTTTGGGGGAAGGCTGCGAAATTCATTAAACGGCCCATCCCAAATTCTAAATGTTTTATTTTAACCATTTATTGAGGGCCTCGCAATTTATGTATTTTATTTGGTGAGGCTCGTCTCATTTTTTTTTTATTTTTAAAAGGCAAACCTAAAAGCGACTATGATTTGCTATTTTATTGTCCCTAAAGTAAAAGAAAAAGAGTCCTAGTAATTTATTACTGAATTAAAGCACAATGGAAGGAAAATTGCATTTGGGCCTACCTCAAAAGAATAGCCCGTCGCAAGCCTTGGCCCAGGCCCAATGAATACTGGACCGAAATGAGACCTGGGTCGCCTGTTTAATACATTCTGGCCCAACGGCCAGCAAACAGGCTAGTGGTTAAATGTATCCTCAATTGGATCCAACCAAATGCCTATTGAACTTGCTTTAAGCCAATTGTTCTTACGCCAGTTGATGGCTTCAGTCACATTATTTATTCGGCTACTGGTTAAATACTACTGAAAGTGAAAGGTAAAATAGGCATGCGAATTGAATTAGTTATTAATACCCTATGAACGTAATTCTCAAATGAATAGACCAATAGCTTGATTCTTTTTACTAATACTGACAGGAATAAGTGAATAGCCTAAATTCATACTCCACGCATATCTGATTGTATAACAACTAAACTAAACCACTAACAATCTATTAGCTAACTATGGCGGCTCAAAGCTACTGGAGATATACTTTCAGCTTGAAATCAAAATTAACATGGAATCTACGCTATTTAGGATCTTACTTTAAACAGAATGCTAAACTAAGCAAGTATCAATTACACTGAAGCTATATCTAGATGGCCACTAACTGCAGTAATCCAAACAGTCCAGCTACAATCCATAAAATTAACACAGCCCAAATATACTTGAAAACAATCCTAATTATACAAGACTTATGTTTATTATTAAAGTCCAAAACTACATTAGCATTTCATATTCCAATCAGTACAAAACTATATCAATACAAAACTATACAAGGATTTGGAAAACTATATCAAACTCATCCTCCCATCATATTTCATTATCAACTGATGATGCTACATTGAATCAGGTTCAAAATGTGTACCTGGATAATGGAAATAGAAGAAGAAGTAGTAGTAGTCAGCAACAACAGATAACACAGGAAGTCACAGCCAAAGTAACAACCAGCAAAATCCCAGCAACAATAACCAGCACATAGAAACTATTTGAATTAACAAAACAGCCCCATAATAATCCAAGGAATGCACCCCAGCAATACAAACACCCAAAACAGAACCACTGAAACTGAATAAGCTCAGAACAGAACAACAAACTACTATACCACTTCAGCAGACCAAAACCTCAATCAAACCTAACTCAATCAGACCCCAAACTATTCAAAATCAAACCAGAAACAACTCTCAACCTCAAAGGAACAGTAACACACTCAAGGACTTGATTAAAGAAACCTATAGAATGCTGAAATGAAGTCCCCTATCTAAGTTCTATTTCTCTGTGTCTCAAATTCTCAGTCGGCTTTCTATATGAATTCTTTTTACTTCCAGACTGTTTTAAGACTTTCGAAATCCCCTCTCAAACTGTCCAGGTCTGCCTCTATTTATACCTCAAGACATACCCTCTCCCCACTCAGACCAAGTTAAGAAACTATTATTTGCCCATGATATTCCTTGAATCCCACTACTATATGTCTAATTCATTGTTTAATTCAATTAAGCATGGGTGACTTGTTTTTAATTACTTTCCTTAACCCTTACCCATACCAAAATGTCTTGTTCCCTACTTCTTATTAAACAAAAGCTTTATTTAATGGTACAACAGTACCTTACTGACAGACCACTCAGATTACCCATTTCAAAACTACTAAAATCCCTAAATTACCCCTGATGCCCTGAAAACTACTGAAATTACTGTCCTACATTAAACCCTTTAGCCTGCATTACCCATTTAGCTATAACCAATTCAAGCTTGTCGATTAACCAAGTTGATTCCTAATTAGTCACGTTTAGTTATATCTGAACCAGAATCACATTAATAATAAACATCACACTCAACCACAGATTAAACTTTGACCTCAAATTGGATCACACAGCATTACAACAAAGATGAAGGATTCAGGACAACAATCAAACTGGACTATTAAGGTCAAGTTTTTTAAACCATGATTGACACGAGCTCACGGAATAAACTAACACAATTCTAAATTAAACCCTAAACAAGTGAACACTGTAAATACACTGAGTTCATATGCAACAAAATGATAGACAACGAAGAGAAAAGAACCAAACATAACATAAATGAGACAATTCGAACCAATAGTAACAGCAAACAATTATGAAAATAGCCACAGTTTATACAAGACTCACTGACACTGCCTAATTCAAATCGTTCAAATAAAACAAAGAAGAAACAGAATCCAAAGTAAACACAAAACGTTCGATCCTAAACAAAAATAAGAAAGGGGTAGAAGATGAATTTACTGAACGAAACTAACAAAAAAAGAAAGAAGAATAAGAATTAGAACAAACTTGGAAGGAACAGGACTTACTCGTCAAATTTGAGCTCAGGACTCGAATTCTATGAATTCCTCTAATTTTTGGTCCATTTCGACCTTATTCGTGTGTCTTAGCAAAAAACACACGAATAGAGTCCAAATAGACCCAATCCGCTGAGGAGGACTCCATTTGCCTATTTTTGGATTTTTAGGGTTCGTTCTCAGATTTAAGATTCGAGAATCTAGGGTAACGTTAGAGGGAAACCAATGATGGTTTAGGGATGAGGGAAGTCTAGTGGTGGTATGGTGTTAATTTGGGGTCAAATAGACGAACTAGGGTTTGGGGTTAATTTCTTCGATCCAATGTTCGAAGAGATCGGTTGGGATTCGAGGGAAACTATTAGGATGGTTGGAATGGGGAGGCCAAGGGGGTTCTAGGATGTGCAGATGGAGGTATTTGGCTGCCGGCCGCCGCCATAGGCGATTTCCGGCGGGCGATCGACGGTGGTGTGAGGCAGAGGGTTATTTGGGGTCTCTGAGGCTTAAAGACGACGAGGGGGGTTTGGCTTGGGGGGTGTGTGGTGTGTGTTAGGAATATATAGTGGGGTGGGGATTTAATCCTGGTCGTTTGATAAAACGAGATCAACGGCCTGGCTCATTTACTTAAGTGAAAACGGTGTCGTTTAGTTAAGTGGGGGACTGGGTTGGACCTGGTACAGGGAACGGGTCAGGGTCGGGTTATGGGAGAGATGGTCTCGACCGTTGGATATGTGAGATCCAACAGCCCAGATTGGGTGTGACAGAACGACGTCGTTTGGACGTCTGTAAGGCCTGAAGATTTGGACCGGGCCTAGGGGTGCTTTGGGCCTGGTTTTGAGGATTTAGCTTGTGCCTGGGATTTTTAGCCCAATCCGATTTTCTCTCCATTTTTCATTTTGTTTCTTTCCTTCTCTTTCTTTTTATTTCCTAATTTAAAAACTAAAATCCTTAATTGAATTATAAACCAAATTAAAAATACTAATTAATTCCTAATAACAATTATCACATAAAATTAAATACCAATTAAAAATTAAAATCACACAATTTGGATACTAAATGCTAAAATGCAAAGTGCATTATCTTTTGTGATTTTTCATTTTTGACACAACAAACTTAATTACTCTTAATTGTACAATTAAATCATAAATGCAAATGCGACATATTTTTGTATTTTTACTAATTTGAATAAATAAACATGCACATACAAACGAAAACAACTACTAAAAATATCACGAAAAACTCACAAAAATGCACACAATAAAATATATAATTTTCGTTTTGATTTCTTTTGGGAGTAGTTCGTATGGGGCAAAAATCACGTGCTCACGGTCACTGTTGGATATTTGCTAAATAACTGATTTTAATGTTTTAAATTGGAAATGATGATTTTTTTGACGGAACTGATTTTAAGGTTTTATGTTTTTGAACTACTCGTCGCTGCTTTTAGTACTTATTTACTTTAGTTACTTACTGAGTTGGCGTACTCAGTTACTCCCTACACCTTGTGTGCAGATCCAGGTGTCCGAGCGGCCGAGTGAGAGCTTTTCAGTTGTTCAACATTTTGCCGGGAATTTCGAGGTAGCTGCATGGCGTTTGCATCCCTGATTTCTCCCCTCTATCTTGTTATTTTTCCGCATTTTTCTAGACTATTTATGTAGTGGATTTTCAGACTTGTATTAGAGGCTCTAGACTCGTGACACCAGATTGTTGGGGCTGTGTAGTTATTGTTATTTTTCCCTTCAGCATATTCTGCTATTTTAACGCTTATGATGAATTTCGTATTTAAAACTTATGATATAAAATGGCTTAATGTTAAGTGAAATGGGTTGTGGTTAGTTAAATGGTTGGCTTGTCTAGTAATGTGATAGGCGCCATGACTACCGATATTTGGGGTTGTGACATCTGGCAAGAGAGATAGCATGCATGTGTAATTTTAGAGCAATTGGAAATGTAAAGTGTCTAGTGCAACAATTCTTTATCTGGATAGAAGGAGTTGATACTATGATTTAGGTTCTTTGGTAGTCATGGTATTTGTGTATTCTGTTCTTCTGATCTAGCTAGCTGGGAGTGGCTTGATATGCTTTGTAATGTTTCTACTGGTGATTAATAATAAATTTTAATTACCAAAATTATTATTAGTTCCAAAGATTTATTATGCGCAATTCATGTCGAGGTCGTTCGGCCCAATCCAACATAAAATATTTAAACTGTGCATTGCCGAGAGTCGAAAGACATGGACAATAGATGCGTCTATCTACTAGCGAGGCGTTCGGCCGGCTCCACAAGAAGAGAAAATACATTAAGACAACCAATTCAAGATTTATTAAGGTGGGGCATATATTCAAAGAAATACCAATTCTCATTAACTGACAAGTAAATGAAGTTTAATCTTTTACAATCCTTTTATCACGTTTCAATATAATTTAAGCAATTAAATTAACCAGTAGGGAGCAAATATCACAAGTATAATATGATTTGGGTCCTAGACTACCCGAACAGAAGCATAATTAGTAGCTACGTATGGAATCTCATCACCTCGTGCGTACGTAGCCCCAACAACTAGAGGCACATATTAAACCAATTCACCTATGGGGTTATTTCCCTCTTACAAGGTAAGAAAATAGACTTACCTTGTTCCGAAGTTCCCTAGCCGGCTTCGATGCCACTCTAACACCTCAAACCAAATGCTTGACGGTCCAAAACTACGCCACCAATGTGCAAACCAATCAAAACGTGTTATAATACCTATAATTAATCAGTTTAATAATTTCCAACCTGCTCGAAAAGTCGATAAAATCAACCCTCGGCCCACGTGCCCAGATTTCGAAAACTTTTAAAGATCATTATTACCCATAACATTACGAACTTAAATATATAATTTATTCTCAATTCCAATTCAAAATTCGTGGTCAAAATCCAAAAATACTAATTTCTAGATTTTCTACCAAAACCCTAAATTTTTACAAATTGTCCATGAATTTCTATGTTAAAATACATACGGAGACACCTAAAGTTGGCACGATCTTTCACTTAGACACTTAAACTAGGCCTCTTTCCAATTAGACACGTTTCTTAGGCAATTCTCATACTAATTAGACACTTAAATTAGGCTCTAATCCATGACTTTTTTGGATAATATAATAAATTCCTACAAATATCCTTACAAATAAACTTAACTTCATAACTAGATTTAGAGCACCTTCAAAACTGTTTTCTCTTTTCCTCTCCTTTCCATTTCTTATGCCAATTAGACCAGATATGCCTGACACACATCCTAAATTCAGCATTGGGTAAAACTTCATTCAAAGCTGCAACAAATCCCTACACAATAATTAATAAGCCAGCAAAAAACGTGTCTAATTGGTATGAGAATTGCCTAAGAAACGTGTCTAATTGGAAAGAGGCCTAGTTTAAGTGTCTAATTAAAAGATTGTGCCAACTTTAGGTGTCTCCGTATGTATTACGGCTAAAATCTACGTATAATTCAAGTATTTAACTTGCAATATGTGGGAATCACTTACCTTGACATAGATGATGAAAATTTCCCCTTGAAGCCTCTCCAAAATTGCCCAAACCAAGAGAGAAATGAGCCAAATCACGTAATATAAAACTCACTGTCCAGTTCCTTCCTCTTCGCGATCGCGGAATATCCCGCGCAATCTCGAAGACCAAACGGCCCTACCCCAGAATCTCTTCTTCGCGTTCGCGGTTTCCTTCTAGCGTTCGTGATGCCTCCACGTCTCATATCTCCACATTCCCGTCCTTGGGCCGCGTTCGCGATGGATTAGCTCCTCCAGGCCCAGCTCTCCTTTTCCATTTACGACCTCCCTGTCGCGTTCGTGTAGGTTGGCACAGTTCTTCTCCGCGTGCGCGTCTCTCCCATCGCGTTCACGATGAGCAAATCTAGTATCCCCCAAAAGTCTTCTTCACGAACGCATGAGTCCCTTCGTGTTCGCAAAGAAGGAAACCAGATATCAGCAACAACAACAACAACAAATCATTCTAAGTTGCTCCAAAACACACCCGAGGACTCCCCGGAACCCCGTCCAATCACACCAACCAGTCCCATAACATAACAAAAACTTGATTGAGGCCTCAAATCACATCAAACAGCATCAAAAACATGAATCACACCCCAATTCAAGCTTAATGAACTTTAGAACTTCAAACTTCCACATTCGATGCCGAAACCTATCAAATCACGTCCGATTAACCTCAAATTTTGCACACAAGTCACATTTTACATTACGGACCTATTTCAACTTCCAGAATCGGAATCCGACCCCGATATCAAAAATTCCACTCCCCGTCAAATTTCCTAAAGACCTTTAAATTATCAACTTTCGCCAAATGAGTCCAAAATGACCTACAGGCCTCCGAAACCACATCCGGACGCGCTTATAAGACCAGAATCACCATACGGATCTATTCCCAGGCTCGGAGTTCCAAGCAGATATCGATAACATTAAAATACACTTCAACCCAAATTTATGAAATCCTTCCAAAATACCAACTTTCCCCAATAGGCGCCAAAACGCTCCTGGGTCATTCAAAATCCGATTCGGACATACGCCCAAGTCCAAATCATCATACGAACCTGTTAGAACCTTCAAATCCCGATTCTGAGGTCCTTTACTCAAAAATCAAACCTTAGTCAATTTCTCCAACTTAAAGCTTACGAAATTAGAATTTTCTTTCCAAATCAACTCCGAATTTCCCGAAGTTCAATTTCGACCACACGTACAAGTCATAATTCCTGAAGTAAAGTTACTCATGGCCTCAAACCGTCGAACGACAACTGATCGGGTCGTTACACTAGTACTAGCACTTCGAGTATCAGCTGAAGAGAAGATTAAAAAATCATCCGCGAAAAGTAAATAAATTACACTCAGTCTATTTCTAACTAATCTTAAGCTTCGAATTTGACCTCTATCTTCTACATTTTTTAAGAGAGTAGATAAACCTTCAAAATATAAAAATAAATAAATATGGTGATAACATGTCACCTTGTCTTAATCCCCTTGTTGGCTTAACCCATCCAGTTACTTTACCACTAATATTAAATTTATAACTAGTTGAAGTAACTACGTCATCATCTAAACCACAAATATCTTATCAAATTCCATTCTTAAAAATATTTCTTTAACAAAAATCCATTCATCTCTGTCATATACTTTGGACATATCAAATTTCATAGCCATAAATTTCTCTTTTCGTCTTCTTTTATTTTTAAGCAAATGCATAAATTCATGAGCAAGCACCACATTATTAGTAATTTATCTATTTTCCACAAAAGCTACTTAATTTGGTGAGATAACCATAAGATGGAATTCTTTTATTCTAGCCAATAACACTTCAACAATAATTTTATAAGCAGTTGAACACAAATTTATAGGTCTAAATTGAGCAGCAAAGATAGGATTTTTAACTTTAGGAATCAAAGTAGTTAAAGTTTTGCTCCATTGTAAAATACCAGCATATTATGTTGGAAGCTTATATGTAAAAAAAATTAAACTTCAGCATATTATGCTAGAATATTTTTGAATTATAAAAATTAGTTAAATTTCAATTATTTTTTGTGGCTATTTTTAATTACCAGTTATAAATATGACTAATTCTGATTTTTTCCCCATTTCAGTTTAACCATATCAAGCTCAGTTAGATTTTTCTAACTTCCTCAATTATCTTTTTTTTTTTTGCCCAAGATCTTTTTCCTAAAATTTATATTGCGCCACTTTACCAAGCAACTAAAGATTGTTTACAATATTTTAATTTAAAATGAAACTTAGATTGTTTGAAGTCATTAATATTATTAATATTTTAAGCTCTCTGAAACATGCCAGTAATTTCTTCCTTGTCACACCAGTTTTTATCAAAGTAAAACCTTTTCTTTTTGCTTATAGGACTAGCTTCGATAGATACAATAAGAGCCACGTGATCTAAAGCTTCAGTTTCAACATGGATAACATTTGTATTATCAAATCTAGCTCTCTAATTAGGAGAACCTATAGCTCTGTCCCGTCGTTCTTGAATCGCACCCTTATTTTCCTATAACACCATAAAGTCTATGGCTTTCTTTTATAGCCTAAACCAATTCCATTTAATTTCCAAATAAATTTATACTATATTAAAAGCACGAACGCGCTTAGTGAAATGTCGTTCGCTTTTTTTACCCTTTAAAAATAGATTTTACATTGGACAAAATTGTCATTTAATTATTTTTCTAAAATTTAGGAGTTTTAGATCAACTAAAATTATGGCTATTAAAACTTTCTTTATTTGAATTTTGTAGGAAATTTTAATATTTAGGAGTCTAAAATTGATTAATATTTTTCCTTATATAAATCATTCCTTATTTGAAATATGTAATACAAACTATAGTTAAAACTTTTCAATCAACTAAACTTTTACATCTTAAAAAGGGGCGCATTTATAAAATTACAAAATCTTGAATAGGTAGGAATGAAGTAGGAAGTCCATAATGTAATGTACGTCAATTACAAATCCTTCAATATATTGTGTTATTATGGTTAGAACAATAACATAATATACTTTGGGATCGAAGAATATTTTGTTCACATTCTTGGTTAATTTTGGTTTCTCTTCTTTTAATTTTTTGTTACCTTCGTAGCATATATGTGAATTATAAATATAACATTTTCGTATTATACTGAAGTCATTTGATTGGTAATTTATAAAATATCTTAAAACAAAGCTCAACAATTAGAATAACAAAGAAAATATTCAAGAATATAAATGAGAAAAAGAGTGAACTAAAAGTTAAATAACACTAACGGTTCAACAAGCACAACGATCCAAAAATGAAATAGTTATTGATTTATTAATATCTAAAAATAATTTTTTTTATAAAAATAAAACTTTTATTTGATAGAAAGTAAATACAATTAATATTCAAATTTAGGAGGAGGTAATGTTAAGAATTTGATATTAGATAAAAACATTGTTTCATCTATGTAGTGAGTTAATAATTAATTTTTTGAATAATTATTCTTAGCTCTCTTACGTGTAAAAATGAAGATCTCTTGTAAAAAAGACATAAACTAAAAATAAAATTGTAAAGGACTATAAAACTAATTGACCACTTTACACCTTCATAGGAAGATAAATCTAAATTTGTAAAATTAGGATAGCTTATGGGTTTTATCATTTATTTTAGATTATATCAAAGTGAAAAAATTATAAGTTAAAGTTCGTAATTATTTATCTACGTCTACATTTCTATATTATAATTTAAGCATAATATTTAAAATAACATCAATGTGATCTTTTAAGAAAATAATTATTATGACAAAATACACGCGCAACGACGCGCGTACACTAAAACTAGTTTTTAAAAATCTTTGAAGGACCAAGATTTCCTAACCGTCCTTCAATTTTTTCCGATTCGTCTATTATATTATAAAATTATAAGTAACAATCAACGAGAAACCCCATTTAGTTGATTTAGTTACAAGTTCATCCAATTTTCCTCTTCTAGTAACTCTATCAGTACTTAGATAAAGAAAAATACACTAATACTCGTATTTGTTATAATTACCATTAATTAAAACTTCAATAAAGTAACTAGATGAAAAAAATGACGAACCTAAATAACATCAAACCAAAGCAAGCACAAACCCCCCCAAAAGTCATACAAGATCAACTACTTGAAAGTTTGTCGTTCCAATTTTTCTTTGTAAACTTTGAACTCTTGCAACTCTATTTTTTGTTTTACATAAGAATACCAAATTTGGGGAATGGACTTTCTCCTTGACTTCCATCAGAATAACTATTCTTCCTAGCCAAACGTTTGCACTGTTTGTTTATTTTTTTATCCCTGCTCGTTCACACTAAATTTCATGTTATTTTTAGGAGATGCAACTATTTTATCAATATTTCAAAAATTCTTTGTAAGATGAACATTGACATACTATCATTGAAGAGTGAATCCACACAAACCTAATTTTTACTTTCTTTTGCATTGCTTGTTTTCATTTTTCAAATCATTAGTTGAAGAAGCAACGATAATTCAAGTTTTATCTATGACTAATGTATTATATTTTCTTAAAGTATTCTCGTCATTATAATTGTTGTCGCTACTGTATTAAAACGCAAAACCATAAAGACTGTTAGAATAAAAAAAAAACTGGAAAAAACAGTAAAGTATAAAAAATATTCCGAGTCCACAATTTGCTTGTGCGTCCTTAAGGAATTTTAACCCCCTCACACGTTGCCAAGGTAATGGATTAAATCCTTTCAGGATGAAACAGAATAAACCTTCCTGCAACAGTGGCAATACAAACTGCAGGATACCAACGAACTCAAAGAACGGAGCAAAATCACACTTACAAATTTGAGAGAATTCTGCTAAATAGAATGCATGATATTCAGAAGGAAGGAAGTTCTATCTTTCTTTTTTTTTCCAGTGATACGAAAATGCAGCCATGCCTCAGAATTTATAAGCAATTATCGGAAGAGGTGTGACTGTTCAGGAAAAGCGTCTGTCCAGAAGGAAAAAAACGTTCAGCATTTGGATTTCAAGATTTTAGTTAATATCATTAATTTGGATTTCAAATTTCAGTTAATTTCATTAATTAACTGACTGGCTTTTAATTAATTATTAAATAATTAATTAAATAATTTTTGTCCAAAAAATAATCTTATCGATCATTATTCAAATCCAAATCCAAAGCCGAGCCGAGCCGAGCCGAGCAAGCGACGACGACGGCGCGAGGGTTCATTTTCTTCAACTCCTTTTAAGAGTTCTAAAAAATGATTCTATATATATACACACAAATGTAGTTGTCCCTCACCAATGAGGGACAAAGTGTAAGACAAAGCTCACTTCATTCAAATTTTCATTTCCCTCCATTTTATTTCCCACCATTTCCAATTCACACTCTTAGACTTTTAAAGCCCAATGCTTAAAGTCTTAAAAGCTCAATGCTTCCTTAAAGTCCAACAATCTCCCACATGAATGAGAATGGCTGTAACAAGAATGATTATAGATGAAAGTTGTGTGATTTGCAAGTAAGTATTAATTGCATCTGGATAAGTAGGTTTCCCTTTGAACTTTCCGTAGTGAACATATGTCGGATATACTCGGTCAATCGGTAGATTTGATATCTTTGAATCGTCGAACTTTAGTGTATACCTAGACAACCATATGTCATACAACCAACCCTTAACCGTCATTTGGTTCTCATTGTTGTGTTCGTTTCAGCCATGAACACTGCCTGGTTTCATACTTGCATAGAGAATTGCCCTTACAGAATTCTCATTGAAGCGGCTTCCACTTCACACTTACATAGGTGATTCCTAAACGTGTAATCCTTTAGATTAAAACTATTTGATAAATACCACATCAAACTTAGGTAATCATTAAAGAACTTGTAAAGTTCTATTCTTGTTACTGAATATTGTTTTCATCACGAGAATGGACCAAAGATTTTACTTTGACAATGTTGAACCGGTCAATCACAACTTTGTTTGAGCTCCTTGAACCTAGATCTCGGAACATCCAAAATTCTAGGTAGAGTTACCGCCATGTTGACTTGTCCTCGGCCATAGTCCCATTCCCTTAGATGATTTCTCAACTCCCTCTCTAGTTAAGCCTTTTGTAAGCGTATCCGCCACATTATCCTTTGAACTTACATAATCAATAGTGATAATTCTACTAGAAAGTAGTTGTCTAACGGTGTTATGTCTTCGTCGTATATGACGAGACTTTCCGTTATACATAACGCTCCCTGCCCGTCCTATTGCAGCCTCACTATCGCAATGTGTGCAAATAGGAGCCAAAGGTTTTGGCTAGAACGGAATGTCTTCTAAGAAATTTCAAAGCCATTCAGCTTCTTCACCGGCTTGATCCAAAGCTATAAACTCTGATTTCATTGTAGAGCGAGCGATGCACGTCTGTTTGGAAGATTTCCAAGATACTGCTCCTCCACCAACAGTAAAAACATATCCACTTATGGACTTTGTTTCTGTTGAGCCGGTTATCCAATTTGCATCACTATATCCTTCGATAACCGCAAGATATTTCGTGTAGTGCAAAGCATAGTCTTGGGTATATTCCAAATATCCCAGAACACGTTTCATTTTCACCCAGTGATGTTTGTTGAGATTACTTGTGAATCGACTAAGTTTACTTATTGCACAAGCTATATCAGGTCGTGTACAGTTCATGATGTACATTAAGCTTCCCAACACACGAGCATACTCCAATTGAGAAGTACTTTCACCTTTATTCTTTATAAGATGATGGTTTAAGTCATTTGGAGTTCTTACACTTCTAAATTCCAAGTGTTTGAATTTTTCAAGTACCATTTTCACGTAATGTGATTGAGACAAGGCTAGACCGTGAGGAGTCATCTGGATTTTAATTCCTAGAATTACATCGGCAACTCATAAGTCTTTCATATCAAACTTACTAGCAAGCATACACTTAGTACCTTGAATGTCGGCAATGTCTTTGCTTATTATTAGCATATCATCAACCTATAAGCAAACAATGACTATATAATTTGGAACGTTCTTAATGTAAATACATTTATCACATTCATTAATCTTAAAGCCATTTGACAACATGGTTTGGTCAAATTTCGCATGCCATTGCTTGAGTGCTTGTTTTAGTCCATAAAGGGACTTAACAAGTCGACACACCTTCTTTTCTTTTCCCGAAACCACAAACCCTTCGGGTTGGTTCATGTAAATTTCTTCCTCTAGATCACCATTTAAGAAGGCTGTTTTTACATCCATTTGATGGATTTGAAGACCATATAAGGCGGCTAACGCTATTAGCATATGAATGGATGTAATTCTTGTTACCGGCAAGTATGTGTCAAAATAGTCAAGACCTTCTCACTGTCTAAATCCTTTGATGACAAGTCTTGCCTTGTATTTGTCAATAGTACCATCGTCCTTAATTTTCTTCTTGAAAATCCATTTAGAACCCAATGTTTTGTTACCTGGAGGAAGATCAACCAATTTCCAGGTATGATTGCTCAATATGGATTCTATTTCATTATTGATAGATTCTTTCCAATATTGTGCTTCTGAGGAAGACATTTCTTCCTTGAAAGTATGAGGCTCATTTTCTAGCAGGAAAGTCAGAAAATCTGGACCGAATGAAGTAGATGTCCGTTGATGCTTACTTCTTCTCGGATTTTTCTCATTAGGCATACCATCTGTTATTTCTCTCGAGGTTGTTTTGACTTTTGGTAGGTCACTTCACTTTCCTTTTTATACGAATAAATAGTTTTAAAGAATTCAGCATTATCTGATTCTATTATCGTATTAACGTGAATCTCAAGATTTTCTGACTTATGAACCAGAAAACGATATGCCTTGCTATTGGTTACATATCCAATAAATACACAATCAATCGTGTTTGGACCTATGTTAACCCTTTTAGGTTTAGGAACTTGTACCTTAGCTAAACACCCCCACACTTTAAAGTATTTCAAGCTGGGCTTCCTTCCTTTGCATTTTTCATAGGGAATGGACTGTGCTTTACTATGAGGTACAAAGTTGATTATTCGGTTAGCTGTAAGTATAGCTTCCCCCCACAAGTTCTGTGGTAAACCAGAACTTATCAACAACGCATTTATCATCTCTTTCAACGTTCGATTCTTTCTCTCCGCAATTCCATTAGATTGTGGAGAGTTAGAGGCAGTTGTTTGGTGAATAATGTCATTTTCCAAACATACTTCTTGAAAAGGAGATTCATATTCGCCCCCCTATCACTTCTTATCATTTTGATCTTTTTGTTTAGTTGTGTTTCAACTTCATTCTTGTATTGCTTGAAAGCATCAATTGCCTCATCTTTACTATTAAGTAAATAAACATAACAATATCTCATGCTATCGTCAATAAAAGTGATAAAATACTTTTTCCCACTGCGAGATGGTGTTGACTTCATGTCACAAATATCTGTGTGAATTAAGTCTAAAAGAGTTGAATTCCTTTCAACGGACTTATAAGGATGCTTAGCATACTTTGATTCCACACATATTTGACATTTGGAATT
>MU717740.1:20082-38687 GCA_026770625.1 Nicotiana glauca
CGAATAATTTTCACATTTTCAGAACCCTCGTACTCTCACGAGTCTAACCATATAAAAATCTCAGAAATCGGAGGTCAAATTCCCTCTCAAAACACAATAGTTTAGTCAATGAACTTTCACCCAATTTCTTCCATTTTTGATCCTTAATTCGAATTTAAAAGGTGGATTTAACTAGTAAATGATGGAATATAACTAGAAAGGATCATAGAAATGTTACCCAATAATCTCCTCTTCAAAATCCTCTCAGAATATCCCTTGCCCGAGCTCAAAATTGATTTTCAAACTTATGAAATTAAACCCTCGAAATATCTTATTTCTGCCCAGACATTTCCGCTTCTGCGGACAAGGGACTGCTTCTGCGGTCCCGCTTAAGCGGCAAAATAACTGCTTCGGCGGTTTCTCATTAAAGGGGGAAGTTTCGCTTTTGCGGACACATGACCGCTCCAGAGGTTCCACTTCTGCGGAAATATGATCGCTTCTGCGGTCTCTGAGGGGAAGCCAAAAATCGCTTCTGCGATGAGGAAGCTGCTTCTGCGGTTCCCAAACCGCAGAGCAAAAATACCAGAAGGGAAAACATACCAGCTGCAACAACTTAGAAAATTTCCCCGTTAACCATCCGAAATCATCCCGAGGCCCCCGGGGCCTCAACCAAAAGAACCAATATCACCTAGTACCTTATTCGAACTTGCACCAATCCTCAAAACACCTTAAAAAACACCGGAAACCCGATTAAATCAAGGATTCAAGCCTAAGAACTTCAAATTCTAACCAAATACGCTTTCGATCAAAAACCTAACCAAACCTCGTCTGAATGACCTAAAATTTTGCACCCACATACCAAATGACATGACGGAGCTGCAACAACTTCCAGAATTTAAATCCAACCCTCGGATCAAAAACTCACTATCAGACCGGAAACTTCAAAAATTCAAGCTTCGGCATTTCAAGCCTAAATGAGCTACAGACCTCCAAATAACATTCCGAACACTCTCCCAACCCCGAAATCACCTAACGGAGCTAACAGAACAATTGGATTTCCATTTTGAGGTCGTCTTCACACTGCTCCGAATACGGACCATTTTTTAACTCTTAAACTCTCATTTAAGGACTAAGTGTCCCAAAACACTCCGAATCCTAATACCGAACGTCCCGGCAAACCAAAATAGCAGAAATAAACTTAGGAAAATTAGTTAATGGGGAATTGGGGCATAAATTCCAAAAATGACCGGTCGGGTCATTACAAAAGGCCTACACGCGATACGAGAAGGGACATGAACATGAAGGCATTTGATGGGTCTCAGAGAGCTACCATCGGGGAAATTAATCTCTATCTGCAGATGGGGCCTATGTGGTTTGATGTCGAGTTTCAGGTGCTGGAATTATCTGCACCCTACGATCTGTTGTTGGAACGACCATGGATACACGCCGCTGGGGCTGTGACATCAACTTTGCATCAGGCAGTTATCCATGGGTATGGGAGCAACCCAATTTACGATCGTCAGACTATCTCGGTGGTTGAGAATAGAAGAATGCTTAGTGGAGAAACTTATTATCATATCGATCAGGTCAATGCAATCGACAAAGATAAGTGATGGGATAGCAAGATAGCAAGCCTGATGAACTAGAGAGGGTATGAGCCTGGCAAAGGTCTTGGTAAAAATCTTTAGGGCATTTCCAAGTCATTACAGTCACAGCGTCATGGCATTAATTTTAGCTTGGGATACTGATACACTTGGCAAGATTACAGAAATTGGTCACCACTGTGGCGTGGTCTGTACTATCCATTGGAGCAGCTTATACCAAACTTAAGTCAGACCTTCCAATAGGTCCACATTATATGGGGATCAGATGAGGAGGCATCACTAGATCCTGTTTTTGGAGGATAAGGACATAGACTGTTGTGTAATTGTTGAGGAGGAGGAGGAAGGCCCTTCCATCCGGGTTGTGGAGAAAGGATCAGTCCTTAGGAATTAGAGTGTCAGACCATCCAGGGCCCGACGAGTCCTAGGGTAGCAAGGCTGAACATCATTGTTTTGTTTATTTTCTATGCAAAATGATTTCCCTTTTTGGCTATTTATTTTTGATAATATTTCCAATATTTCGAAGACGTTGTTTAAATTATTGCAAATAACTTTTACGCTTCAATGAATCAATATTTATTATTACCATTTTTCTCTCAAATCTTTATCTATACAAGATTACCATTTCCTGTCTCGATGAACCAACAACTGTGACATGTAATGAGACGACGCAACAAAAGGATAGTGATTCGGAAGAAGAAGATGTCATACCCGAGGAAATTGTCAGAGAAGTAGAAGACTTTGATAATAAGCCTAAGTCCAATCTGGATGAAACAGAAATAATCAACTTGGGAGACTCTGATAATGTCAAGAAAACCTGTATCGGCATCCACTTGTCGCCATCAGAAAAAGAAGAGTACACACATTTCTTGAAAGGGTATGAGGACATCTTTGCCTGGTCATATGATGATATGACCGGGTTAAGTACATTCATTATGGCTTACAAGTTGCCCACAAACCTAACATGTCCACCAGTGAAGTAGAAACTCAGGAAATTCAAGCCTGACATGAGTCTGAAAATCAAGGAGGAAGTTACTAAGAAAATCAAGGCCAAGGTCCTCAGGGTGGTTGAATACCCAATTTGGCTAGCCAACATCGTGCCAGTTCCAAAGAAGGATGGGAAGCTCAGGGTCTGTGTTTATT
Source organism: Nicotiana glauca (assembly GCA_026770625.1). Taxonomy (NCBI): domain Eukaryota; kingdom Viridiplantae; phylum Streptophyta; class Magnoliopsida; order Solanales; family Solanaceae; genus Nicotiana; species Nicotiana glauca. Next base: position 22,806 of record MU717740.1, read on the forward strand.
ATCAGGATCTCAATAGGGCCAACCCGAAGGATGATTTCCCACTTCCAAACATACACATCCTAATTGATAATTGTGCCAAGCATGAACTCCAGTTGTTTGTGGATTATTTTGCCGGCTACCATCAGATCCGGATGGACGAAGAGGACACTGAGAAAATGGCTTTCATAAGATAATACCATTCGTTCTAAAGAATGCTGGGGCCACCTATATGAGAGCTATGACTACCATTTGTCATGACATGATACATAAGGAGATCGAGGTATATATGGACGACGTCTTCATCAAATCCAAGAATGCTATAGACCAGATAGCCGATTTGAGGAAGTTTTTTGAAAAACTACAGAAATACAAACTGAAACTAAACCCCGCAAAATGTGCATTCGAGGTTCCTACCAGAAAGTTACTTGGGTTCATTGTCAGCCGCCTAGAGATAGAATTGGATCCATCAAAAGTCAACGCCATCCAGGAGCTTCCACTGCCGGGGAGTAAGAAAGATGTAATGAGTTTTATAGGACGACTAAACTACATAAGTCGGTTCATAGCCCACTCTACAGTTATATGTGAAATGATTTTCAAGATGTTGAAGAAAGATGCTACAACTAGTTGGACCGAAGATTGTCAATTGTCAAAAGTCTTTCTCCATGATCAATGAGTACTTATCAACACCACCAGTCTTGGTCCCGCTAGAGCCAGGTAGACCCTTGCTACTCTACCTTACAGTATTAGATGAGCCTTCGACTGCGCTCTGGGGTAGCACGATGAGATAGAGAGAAAGGAACAAGCTATATATTACCTTAGTAGGAAGTTCACTTCATATGAAGCACAGTACTATCTATTAGAACGTACCTACTGCACTTTGACCTGGATAGCTTAGAAGTTGAGGCATTACTTATGTGCCTACACAATATACCTCATATCAAGGATGGATCCCTTTGAAATATATCTTTCAGAAACCTATGCCCATTGGCAAGCTAGCTTAGAGACAAATCTTGTTGAGCGAGTTCGACATTGTTTATGTGACTCAAAAAGTAGTCAAGGGACATGCACTAGCAGATCATCTTGCTGAGAATCCCATGGAAGGAGAATACGAAACCCTAAAAATGTATTTTCCCAATGAAGAAGTGCTATTCATAGGTGAAGATATTGTTGAGTCTTACGATAGTTGGAGAATGTTCTTTGACAAAGCGGCAAATTTTAAGGGGTTGGCATTGGAGCCGTCTTAGTATCGAAAACTAGCCAACATTATCCGGTATATGCTAAACTTAAATTTCCATGCACCAACAACATGGCAGAGTATGAAGCCGCATACTAGGGCTCAACATGGTCATCGACATGAATATTCAAGAGTTGCTGGTAATCGATGATTCAGATTTGCTTGTGCACCAGGTATAAGGAGAATGAGCCACCAAGAATTCCAAGATATTACCATATCTGCACCATGTGCAGGAACTGAGAAAATGGTAGAAAATTACAAACAATGGCACGAGAAGATACCATTCGCTTTATTGGGATACAGTATTATAGTTTGCACATCAACCCGGGAAACTCCCTACTTACTGGTTTATGGTACTGAAGCTATTATTCCTTCTTTTAGAATCATACAAGAAGCTGTGCTCAGCGACTCAGAATGGATAAGGAGCCATTATGAGCAGCTAGCCCTCACAGACAAAAAAAGGATGAATGCAGTGTGTCATGGGCAACTCTATCAGAATAGAACATCCAAAGCCTCCAACAAAAGAGTCAAACAGAGATAGTTCACACTTGCATGGGACTAAGCCCAGTGTGAACTGTCTCCATATACATGAGGCTAAGCCCTGCCTCCATATCTGCATAAGGCTAAGCTCTTCCTTCCACTTGCATGGGACTAAGCCCTATCCCGACTCCTGCATGAGGCTAAGCCCTGCGTCCAAATCTACATAAGGCTAAGCTCTTCCTTCTATCTGCATGGGACTAAGCCTTGTCCCGAATCTTTCTTGAGGCTAAGCTCTGCCTCCTATTTGTATAAGGCCAATCATCACCTTTATTTGTCGAGACTAAGCACTGTCTCTCCGGCACTATCTTTTTGCTCCTCTTTCGGGCTAAGCTCTGCCCTCAACCTCATAAGTCTAAGCCTTGTCTTGTTGATTTTAGCATCATATTATTGCATCTCATGGGCTGAAATAACGCCAACTTGTCCAAAGGCATCATTGTCTAAAGGCATCATCCTCATTGCTAGAAGACACTATGCCATAGCCTAAGGATCTTTCAGATTTGCATATCATTATTTAAAGGCATCGTGGTTTGGAGGCACCATTTCATGGTCCGAGAACATCGTTTAATGGCCTGCAAATCTCCCACCAAATAATTCATGGCCCAAGACATCATGGTCTAAGGACGTCATCCTCAACCGTCGAAAGACAATATTTCATGGTCTAAAGGGAATTTGTATCATCTATATACTCGCATGCATTTTGTTTTAATTTTTGCAGGTAAACCAGGAGGTAACCGTTCTTCAAATGAGAGCAACTTTCACTCCGGTCTCTGCTCATACCATTTACACCTTTATGTTATTTCAAACGTAACCAATTCCTATCAATTGCTCTCCTTCACTCCATGATCATCAGATACCTGCCCTGCGATACATCCGTTACAATTCAGATTCACATTCATAACTCCACATAAATCCATCCGATACTATCCTCCCCGAAAGAACTCTTTCCGAAACATACGAATATTCCTATAACAATTCCATCAGTTTCATTCATTGTTGGGTCCAGAACTACACATAGCCTGATTCCTGAAAAACCAGGGATATATAGGCAACTCAAAAACTAGGGTTTGGCCTCTATTTTTCAAAACATCCCGTTCGGTCAAAATTGATCATCATTTCTTTACCCAAAAACTCTTTCATCTTTCCGGGTAAAGAGGGGCAATAGTTGATACCCAATTATTCCCTATAATGTTTTTCAAAATGCATAAATACCTTCAAAATTATGCATTAGCATCAATTAATATTTTTCCATAATTTCTGCATTTTAAGGGTTTTAATTAATTTATCCCATTATTTTTATTTATAAACAATTACTAATTTCATCACAAATAGTTTTATAATAATGTTTTTGTCACGCCCCAAACTCGAGGGACATGACTGGCGCTCGATCGGGTATTCCCAGTCAAGCGGACCTGGGTGCCTTTCCTATTCCACGTATTACCCCATATCTTCTATTACTTATTAGCCAAGTGAAATGACCATACGGTTAATTCAGAACACCAATTCATTTCAAAACATAAACAAGGTACATGGTTACTAGCGTGGTTTACATTTTACATTGCCCCTATATACAAAATACATATTACATAAGTTCATGACCCACGTTTCCTGTCTACGGAGCCTCTATAGATGAAAGAAGTTACTACAATATTTGCCGGTAACAAGGCTCCGGCTATACCTTTTACAACAGCAAAATAAAACTACGGAAACAAGCGGCCTGAGCCACGTAGGGCCCCGAGAGGAATGGGGCTCACCAAAACAACTGACGGAAGACGAAGAGGGAGCTACGATCGGTGGGCTGGAGTACCTGCTGCAGATCCACCTACAATCATAACACGAATGTAGCGCCCCCGGCAAAAGGGACGTCAGTACACTTGAATTGTACTGGTATGTATAACAAACTTTGCGCCAAGTAAACTCAAGCCATAGACAAGTAAGTAACAGTAACAGAAACAACAATCAATTCCATAAAGAAAGAACAATCAAGCCAAACAAGTTTTACAAACTCTCCTGTTTCCCTTCCACATTTCCACATCAATAGATTTCACATTTTTGCTCATATTTTCATTTCAACAGTGATTTCGATCACTTTCCACCCTTATTACCTCGGCCACCCTTATTACCTCGGCCACCCTTATCACCACAACCCGCACCTTATTACTTCGTGTTGCGGCGCGCAACCCGATCCCACCGTACATTTTCAATTCACAAACAATCACAACAACAACAATGAACAATTCACAAAGATCACAACAACACTTCTTAAGGAGTAGCAACAATAATTTACAAGTGTTTCCATAACCATCAATACTATTTCCGTCATATTCCACAATTCACAAGTGTTTCACGTTACAACAATACTTGCCCACGATAAGCCATAGATGTTAATATCACAATTATTTCAGTTGCATCACTTACAATTTCCTTACGTCATTTGTTTTTCATCTAATACCACATATCATAATCACAACCATGCAAATCACACGAATTTCACAATTTACCCACGTGGATGTCACATACCAAACATTTGAACACCAACAAGGCGATTTTACAAAGTCAAGGTTAGCCATACATACCTGGAGCCGAATTCCCTTTTTAATTTCTACTTCCAACTTCACCAAAAGCCTAGCAACGTCAATCTAGTGCACAAATTAATACATATTTCTTAGAATCAAAGTTCACAATCACTACCCGAACACATTTAGGTTATCAACCCTTCTTTACACAATTCTTTACTCCTTCCCAACTACTCTTACTAGATTTTAGGTTTTAATAAACATGCATGAGTGTTTCAACCCCTATTATCAAGAACTAATGCATGAGACTTTCCCCCTCTCAATAAATCTGAAAGTCAATGAAAATGGGGTAGGGATTTTACCTGTAGAAATGGAGATGAAGACACTTGCTTTAAAATTTCCCAGACCAGATAATTTGAGGAACAAATTTTGAAGAAAAGGAACTCTCTCTCAAGAACCCCTCCTCCCTCTCTGTTGTTTTGTTTGGAAAAATGGTAAAAATGAGGGGTTAGGGTGTTATATTAGAAAAGGGGGTCGTGTTTTGAATTTTAGAAAATAGAAGTCCGGGTAAGATCTGCAGTCGCACTATGCGACCGCATAATTGGAATGCGGTCCGCATATTGGACCGCAGAACTAACCCCAAATCACTGGACATCTCTGCCTGGGTATGCGGTAGAAATGCGGTCCGCATACTAATTATGTGGTCGCATAATGGACCGCATTTTCAACATCAACTTAGACTAACTCTCTAATTCACTATGCGGCAGGAATGCGGTCCGCATAGCTGATCTGCGACCGCATTCTGGACCGCATAAATGATAATTTTCTAGAAAATTGATTCTTTTTATTTTTAAAGGCTTAGATCACTACCAAGGTTCCGAACATATAATAGCAGTCGACACCACGAGTTACTAAGTTTTGAGACCAAAAATTATTTACGGGACCTTACAGTTTTGGCTTAATTTTATCATTTGCATTTGTATTAAGTTTTAATTATTTCACAAATATCCATATTTGCATTTTCGGGGTTATAATTGCAATAACTTTGGTATTATAGCACATGCATACATTATTACATTATGTTACCAGAAAATAGCTTTTTGTATTTTTTAAATACTAAGTAATTGTTTTAAAATGTTTTTAGGCATGAAAATCATTTTTATAATCTGTTAATTATTTTTTTAAATTTTTTTTATCAATTAAAGGGGTATTTAACGAATAGCCCCTTTTTCCCGGACCTAGCCTATTAATCCAGCCCAATTTCAATTCCCCAATCCCAATCCAACTAGAACCAGGCCCAAAATCCACCCTAGCCCAAACCTAAGACTCTACCAGGCCTTAAACCTCTTTGATCTCGGCCGTTGATCACAGAGGTCAACGACCACCGTTCCCCCTTTCCTTTTTTAGTCCAAAAGACCCCCAAACCCTAATCACTTCTCCAGTTCAGTCGCCCTAAAATCCTCTCCTCCCCATTCTCTCTAAGACCCAACCTAACCCTAATCGTCGCCACCTAAACTTAGCCCTAATCCCTTGGATTCCTACATGTACTATGAGGTTCCACGATTGTTTCAGACCTCCATTGGCCTCATACTTCTTGTGGTTGTTCGATTTTGCTATTCCATGAAAGAAATCCCAAAAGATCTAGCCCGTATCTTATTTGAGACACTTTAAGAGTATTTCTACGGTCACATCCTTTTGTGAGTGCTACTATCTCGATGTTTATGGTTCACATCTCTGGTTCAAAATCAGATTATCTTTACCCCTCCCCTTTTTCCTCAAAACCCTAATCTTTGGACATGAATCCATCCAGATCTTTGTAGATCTGGAATGATTCCGAGTTCGTCAATGACTTTTCTTTAAAGATCTCTTGTTTCTTACCGTCAATCGATTTTGGTACTTTGTTATTTTACGGTTTTGGGTTCCTTGATAATTGGTTCGTCAAATCTCTGTGTTTGAAGTGGTTTCAAGTTTCCATGACCATTTTCTTTAAGAGTCTTTTAATTCCCCTACTGTTAATCGATTCTAAGTATTTTCAAAATTAGGGTTTCTACTTCGTCTGTTCCTGAAAAAGGTTTTTCCAAAATTTCTTATGTTTTTATTTAATCTTTAGATAATGACTATGTTCGAGGCTTGATTGTTTGACTGTTCATTATTCGCTTCAATATTTTTTCCATTATTGTTTTGAATAATTGACTGATTGACTCAATTATTTAGGGTTTCATTTTTGCTAAAATGATTTACTGAATTTCTGCTTGCTTTCCTTAATCCTGAGATTCCAAATTTACATTTCTTGCCTATTTAAGGGTTGTTTGACCCCTAGAATGGTCTCTAATTGCTAAAGTTATCATATTTGTGTGATTGGTTGCTTGATTTATGGGTTCTAACCTTAATTGGCTATTAGACTCACTTCTTTCCTTATTTGAAACTCTGCCCTTTGAAGCTTAATTGATTATTTGATTGCTTTCCTTACCTTATTTACAATATTAAGTTGTCTTGCTTATTTACTTTACACTACTCGACTCCTATAAGTGCAGGACTCTGTTTCAAACACACACACAAAGACCTAAGGAAAAACACTTAAATATTCTTTCTCTCTCTCCCTATTGCAACCTACTACTACTTGTCTATTGCACTATCTAGTCGGTTGGAAGCCTAGACTAGATCTTGGATCCTATTTACTTCACTTCCCTAATGCAAATTTCCAACTAGTATGCCTCCATTACTGCTATTAAATTAAAATATGTGTTACCTGTTATCAGTATAACTATTTTTTAGATCTATATGCTCTATGTTTACTATGTTTATGGATATGCAATTAGACTATACGTTTACTGCTATTCAATTAAACGTAGGTGTTACCCTGTTGTTAGCATGTCTACTTCTGGTCAATCTATGTGTTTACTAGCATGTCTACTTTTGTTCAATCTATATGTTTACTAGCATATCTACTTCTGTTCAATCTATGTGTTTATTAACATGTATACTTCTGTCAAATTCATGTGTTTACTACAATAGCATGTCTACTTCTGTTTGATTAAACTTATGTGTGTCTTGCTTTCAGCCTGTTTACTTATGTTTTAATTAGACCTATGTGCTTCTACTTTTAGCAGGTCTGCATGCCTGCTCATATCTTAATCAGATCTATGTCTGTTTACTTCCCCTCTAGCATGTTCCGTCTGTCCTGTTCTAAGTGTTAACCTCTCACACACTCCTGACCAACATTTCTCTCAATCCCAGCTACCCCTTTGTATGTGATTGTTTGATTAATCCAGCATGCCATGTGATAGTAGGCTATATAGTTGATATTTACACTTCAATTGCTCATGCTTTGTTGTTGTTTTATAAGATAAATTACCAACAAAATGCTTTAAATAGTGTTATTTGGTTTCGTAGGGAATATTATATGTGAGGAAGCAACATGAAGTATTTGGAGGCAATAATGTGAAGAAAACACCCACTCAAGAAGTACCCGAACACAAAGGAGCAAAAGAAGATGAGTAGACAAAAGTCCACCGTGACCGTGACCACGGCGGATCGCGGAGCAGAGTGCGGAGACGAAGCACAAAAAAATAGACGGGAAGTGTTCACCGCGGTCAACCATGGTCCACGCCGCGGCCACGGTGAACTGTTCATGGACTTGGAAATTTAGGGGGCAAAGTGTCAATTCGGGTAAACTTTTGTAAAACCCTTATAAGATGTAGAAACTCGCCCAAGATAGTTGATGCTTGTTTGGAGATTACTTTTGGAGGAGGAGCAAGTGTGAGAGATCACCCAAAAACATCATAGCTCTTTATCTCTTCTATTTTCTTGCAATTCTTCCATTATGAATAATTTAGTTATTTTCTCTTACTTTGTTATGAGTATCTAAATACTTTAATCTAAGGTTTTGGTGAAACCCATTGGGGATGACTTGGTTGTTATATTAATATAGTTTTGAATTGGTTTTTAATCTCTATATTTTCATCTATGTCTTGATTATGGTTAATTGAAAGGGCCCTCAATTATCCGTCCCTATTTAGTATGTATCTGCTTGAGAGAGAGTGAATATTTAGGTAATTATATGAACAACATCACTTCCGGAGTATTGACGAGAGTCATAACCGAGGGTTTAAAGGTTGGATTAGAGATAACGATACCTCGGGTGCAATCTAAGTGAACCGTAATACGAATCTAGCTAGCGTAGCTTGAGAAAGTGCGTCTAGTAAATTATCATAATTGCTTGAGAAAGATTTATGATAGATGGAGCATTCATGATTGATGGAGACAACTAAGTCTCACTTATAAAATATATTCAACCAAGGAAATCAACAACGGGAAAAACCATTACCTTAGACCTTATTCCAATTATATACAAGCAAGCTTAGTTAACTTTCAGCTGCTATTTATTTTCAGTTTAGTTGTTAGATATATCATCAATTGTGAATCACAAAGTTTGGGGAAATTGATTCTGTGAATTTAGTAAGTCCAACAAAAGTAATTGATAGGTTAATTCTATGTGGTTCGACTCTGGGCAGAATTACTCAGACTATATTTGCTACGTCCGTGTGTCTTTTTATAAGGCATAGTTTGGAATTATCAAATTTTGGCACCGTTACCGGGGAATTAACGGTATTATCAATTACAATTGAAAGAAGTACAAAAATTCTTCGTGTAGTCAGTATTCTCTATACCCAACTTGTGAATATTTGTGTAATTAATTTTTCTTACCTTGGTCTATTTTTATTGTTGTTCTTGTTTATTTTCTTAGTTTTGAAAAATGGCATCATATAACGAAAATTGGTCGGATGGTAGTTGTTCATACTTTGATGACCCTTGTCCTTATTTTGGAGGACCACACTCGTGGCAAAATTGTTTAAATTCTCCGGGGAGTGGATTGTGCGCACAATCTCAAAACCATGAGTGGAGTATTTGTGATAAGTGTGGTTTTCAAAATGGTCATTGGGATGATTGTGCTTATTTGTCCTCCCCTTCCCCAAGCCCCCACTATGATGATTCTACTTTTTGTGATGAAAATTATAGGGCCATGGGAGTGGAAGAAGTTGAGCATGGCCGAAATGAAGAGTTCAAGCTCATATTGGAGTGCTTACTTGAAGGAGGAAACAAAGAACAAAGTGCCTTGGAGGAGCTTTTGGAAAATAGTCTCCAAAATGACTTGGAACTTGAAAGGTGTCACTCACAAATGGGAGAAATGCTTGATGCTTTAGAGGTCCAAAAAGCCTCGGAAGTTAATGAGAGCCAAGAACTTTCCTTAGATGTGGAAGCCGAAAATCCTTCCATGGCACTTGATCAAAGCCAATAACAGTCCAATTCCGAGGAAGAAAGTGAGCGTTACTTTGAGGATTCAAGAATTGAACATCCGCCAACCGACTCCATGAGTGTTAATGATGCCGAGAAAAAAAATGGTATTAGAGTCAACCGGTGTAAATGAAAATTTGGTTGAGATTGACTCTATCCCGGGGAAAAAGAGGATGTCAAAATCCGAGAAAAATTGCAAAGAGAAGGTTTGAAGTCGCATTCCAAGCATTTTTCAACATTGGACTTGTGTGGTGGTATGAGAATTGATTTACATGACTCAATGAGGGATTGCAAGGAGTAAAGGCAACAACCATTCATCTTACAATTTGAGGGAACAAGGAGGCAAAATGACATTCCTCACATGAAAGCCAAGAAGTGCAAAATGAAGAACTTAAAGCTTGGCTCGATCATCAACTTACCACCCCCGATCGCTTGAGGTCACAAGCTTGATTCCAAGCTAGGTGCCCAGTTCATATCATCCAAGTGGCGAGAAAAGTGTGTCAATTTTTTCTTCTTCTAGGAGCATGGAAAGCAAAGGTCTTGGAAGGATGCAACAACAAACCAAATGGTTAGAACTAAGTGTGAGGTACCCGCACGAAGGACCAAGCTTGGGAGAATCCTGAGTACCCCATGAGCTGCTAGTGCTTCAGCCTTTGGCCTACCAGGGAGTTTCTTTTACCCTCTTATTAGTATGGTGTGCACTGGGGACAATGCACAATTTTAAGTGTGCGATGAGGAGATTATCGGGGGACTTTCTATGATATTTTAATTGTGTTAGTTTAATTGAATAACTGAAAAAAAGGAAATATGTAGACTCTTCCTGATGACGGATCCTTTAGACAATCTATTTGAGGGAATTTAGTCTACAGAAAATACCAAAAAAAATTTTATTTTTTATTTTTTTTAGGTAGTGTAGCAACTCCCCCTTGGTTTTTCTTTGGGTTACGGATCTTTTCCAAGGGTTTAGATTGAACCGGGTATAGGTAGATTTTTGTTTTTTGTTTTAGGTTAGGATTAATGGGCGACGAGCTTAACATCGAATAAGAAAAACCCTTAGCATTTTTAAACCTGAACACGATAGATGCTAGAGTGTAGCGCTTAGCTTCAAGGGTTGAATCTTATTTAAGTGCCTTAAAAATTCTATGTTTGTACCTAACTTGAACATTCAAAAGAGAATGTCTTGGTAAACTAATCTGGAGTGAGTCATGTGCCATGAGTGTGTGAGTGTTACTGTATTCCATGTTGTACATTTGATGCCTAGAACTTGCCCTGTGTGTTTGCAAAGTGAAATAGTAGCTTCATTAAGTTTTAGAAGTGATATATGCATTTCTTTGTTGAGCCAGACATATAATGTAAACCCATTTGAATGCATTACATCGCAGTTAACACCGTTGAGCCTATAAGCCTGTTTTTTTGGAAACCACAGTGTGAACCTTACCCAATTGTTTGAATAGCCTGCTGTTTGAACCAATTTTCCTCTCACTAAGCACTAGAATAATATTGAAAATATGCAAAAACAAAAGTGTGGGTTGGTGGTTTGGTTTTTGAAGTGGAACCATGGAAATAGAGAAAAGGTGCAGAATGTGAAGCATAAAAAGAGAAGCACCATGAATTTTTTTTTTAAAATATATTAGGTAGTGATTAATAAGTAGTAGCTTGTACAAATTACACCTAATGTATGGGGATGTTTAAATAAATGTGGTGGAGTGTTGGCTTACAAAACAATGATCTTGAAGTTCAATGCAATTGTATTAAAAGTGCTTAAGGAGGTTAGTCACTATATCCAATTATATCCTACCCGTCCCTTAGCCTACATTACAACCAAATAAAGTCCTATTGATCTTACACTGAGTGGGTCTCGATTAGTCGAGTACTACACTATGGGTAAACCTATGGTGCATCTTTGTGGCATGTGAATGTTCTTTTTGGAGAGTGAGTGAATTCTATCTATTTTAGTTCCTAATTGTTATCACTATCGTTGTATATGGAACTACTCTCTTGTGTGATGTGAGGGAAAGTAATTCACAAAGGAAAGGTACGTCTTGACTCTTGTGTAGAGTGGTTTGAGTAAGTGCAAATGTTTCGGGATACGAAAGATTTGATTCTTGAGGTAAAGTTTGCTCACTACTAGGTATAACTTTTTATAAAATGTTCATGGTGTGAGTCATTGAGGGAAAAGCTTAGGGAAGGAATTTTTGATGGAGTGTGGCGAATTGCTTGAGGACTAGCAATAATTTAAGTGTGGGGTGTTGATAGTAGGCTATATAATTGATATTTACACCTTAATTGCTCGTGCTTTGTTGTTGTTTTATAAAGTAAATTACCAACAAAATGCTTTAAATAGTGTTATTTGGTTTCGCAGGGAATATTATATGTGAGGAAGCAACATAAAGTGTTTGGAGGCAATAATGTGATGAAAACACCCACTCAAGAAGTACCCGAACACAAAGGAGAAAAAGAAGATGACTGGACCAAAGTCCACCGCGACCGCGGTGGACCGCGGAGCAGAGCGCGGAGACGAAACACAAAAAAATAGACGGGCAGTGTTCACCGCGGTCGACCGTAGTCCACGCCGTGGCTGCGGTGAACTGTTCATGGACTTGGAAATTTAGGGGCCAAAGTGTCAATTCGGGGAAACTTTTGTAAAACCCTTATAAGATGTTGAAACTCGCCCAAGATAGTTGAGGCTTGTTTGGAGATCAGTTTTGGAGGAGGAACAAGTGTGAGAGATCACCCAAAAACGTCATAGTTCTTTATCTCTTCTATTTTTTTGCAATTCTTCCATTATGAATAATTTAGTTGTTTTCTCTTACTTTGTCATGAGTAGCTAAATACTATAATCTAAGGTTTTGGTGAAACCCGTTGGGAATAACTTGGTTGTTATATTAATATAGTTTTGAATTGGTTGTTAATCTCTATTTGTTCATCTACGTCTTGATTGTGGTTAATTGAAAGGGCCCTCAATTATCCGTCCCTATTTAGTATGTATCTGCTTGAGAGAGAGTGCATATTTAGGTAACTGTAGGAACAACATCACTCCCAGAGTATAGACAAGAGTCTTAACCGAGGGTGGGTTTAGAGGTTGGATTAGAGATAACGATACCTCGGGTGCAATCTAAGTGAACCGTAATGCGAATCTAGCTAGCGTAGCTTGAGAAAGTGCGTCTAGTAAATTATCATAATTGCTTGAGAAAGATTTATGATAGCTGGAGCATTCATTATTGATGGAGATAACTAAGTCTCAGTTATAAAACATATTCAACCACGGAAATCAACAACAGGGGAAACCATTACCTTAGACCTCATTCCAATTATATACAAGCAAGCTTAGTTAAACTTTCAGCTGTTATTTATTTTAAGTTTAGTTGTTAGATATATCATCAATTGTGAATCACAAAGTTTGGGGAAATTAATTCTGTGAATTTAGTAAGTCCGACAAAAGTAATTGATAAGTTAATTCTCTGTGGTTCGACTCTGGGCAGAATTACTCAGACTATATTTGCTATGTCCGTGTGTTTTTTTTATAAGGCATAGTTTGGTGTTATCTCCATGTCTATGTGTTTACTCACCTGGTAACAACTAAACTAAATGATCCTATTTTTAAATGTTGTCTGTTTGCTGGACACTTTGCTTAAGTCCCAAGAATTGAATGACTGTGTCTGCTCCTTATTTCCTGGGAGTCTAAAACAATTTTCTCAAAACTATCTCTTGCAAAGCACTCTCACTCCAATTCTTAGAATACCTAGCTTCCTTCCCCTCTAGCATGAGCATTGCTTTGGAGTGCATGAGACTTCTCTGAATTTTGACATACTGGGGTTGGCTATTCCACTCCACACAAGTTGTTGATCTTTAAAGAGGACCTTGGTGTGAGCACTGCCCGGGGTCTTTGAGGCCACTGGGAACTTTGACACATCAGGATACCCTCTCTTGCACTATGAGATATGGTACTTTGGACTATTCAAAGGCCTGATTTCCCAGATTTTTCTTTGGGCCTATCCAGGCTCCCTATAGTATAGTGTTGTTTATTCCTGTAATTCATTTACGCTTAGCATGTAATATTAATTACTTGTTAAATATATATTGGGGAAATTAGTAAAACTGGGGGGACTCTTATACATATTTTTGTTGGAAACGGATAGATACCATGCCTATAGGTTTTAAAATCAAATTTTGTATTTACGATTCATGCTAATAGGATTTCAGTAGATTTAGCACTTAGAAACCATGCTTATAGGTTATCACAATATTTGTTCATTTAGATACCATGCCTATAGGGTTAAAAAAATCAATCTTCCATTCCAGACGTCATGCCTGTAAGTTTGAAATCAACCTGTACTAACAAAGTTCAAATAAGTTTTCTGCATGTCATAGGGTTTCAACTAATTGCTGCATTTAGATGCCATGCCTATAGGATTTCTAAGACCAATTTCTGCATTTAGCTACCAGTATCTATAAGTCTAAAATCAGTCATTACGCTTAGACAACATGCCTATAGGATCCAAACCGCCTGCTTAAAATTGTTTACTAGTTTACTGCACTCTTATTTAATGATTAGATACCATGTTTATAGGACATCACTATTACATGCCTAGGCAAGCCTGTAGGACGACTAAAATCCTGAAACTATAAAATTATGCTTTTGTTATTTGTGAACTGGCCAGATTCAGCAGGTCTCTATCACCTCATTTCAATGTTGTTTATTCTGTTTGTCATGCTCACCTAGATATTCTGCTCTAGGGTCCTTTGAGATATCTGAAATCCTGCTGTTTGAGATGTGCTATTGTCTTCTTATGTGAGGAGGTAAAAATGAGCCTTTAATATCATGTTCTCGCTTGTCGCTTAGATTTTTCTTCTTTAAGTACCTTAGGAAAGTCTAGAACTGCCTAAATTAGAAGTCCTAAATACCTTCAGGGCCACAACGAAGGGACGAGTAATGCATGGATAGAGTTCGTTCAATTAAAAGAGCTCATATAATTACAAAGGGGAGGGTAATTTGGTAGTAAAGGATATGATGACTTGTGCGCTAATGCTATGTGTAGCACTCTGACTTGGGGACGATTACCAAGCATTGTACAGATGTGATCATGTAGGCTAATAACTTAGGACTCCTTTTACCCCTTGTTTTAAATGTAACTTGTCTATATTGGCTTTATTTGTATAAGACTAATTCACATAATTTGAGTTCAGCCGGGACCCACTGTTGTGAGCCACGAGTGATGCCTAACAAATTCCCCTCAAGGTTATTTCGAGCCCTTACCCGAGTCTCTAGTAATACAAACCGGTTTGATGAGTTATTTGCTCTAGGTGCCCTAACGCACCTGAAATCTGTTTGGTGGTGAATCTTCAAATTCGAATACCCAATTCCTGTAAGGAAATGAGTTATTCCCAATGAATGTCGAAATCCAGACTCCGCGAGGAAAAAGAGGGCGCAACAAGAAAGAGGAAACTAAAGAGTTACATCAACAAAGTAAATCAGGAATTCGATTATTGGACCCAGAAGTTATAGGAATCATGATTGAGAACATAGCAGAATCACTCTTTGTATTAGAGGTGCAAGAGAGATAGCACAACAACCATATTCTATAACGGCTCTACGGTAAAGCCGGATAGAAAAATAGCAGCCTTATAAGAATTTAGTATGGAGCTCCCACCGGATTATATGGCACTAGAGGTGCAAGTATTGTAATAGAGCTTTAAATGGTGGATATGATTTATACCTATCCGGGAGGGAGGTTATGAAAGAGAGATAGAAGGATATGAGATGATATTTAAAAGTAAGTAAGGTAAAGGTGAACCACATATGAAATACTCAAGTATAGAAGGATGAGAGTGGTCCATACTTTAGGTAAAAGACTAGCAACACTAGGATTTAGCATCCAGGATGATAGCAGCATCGTTAGTGGCATACCCTCTAGCCTATGGTTTCTAAGTACCGAAAGGTCTAATCTAAAAGTAAAAGAAGCATTAAAGATGATTCAATGTATCGCTTGATGTTCCAAAAAAGCATAAGGAAATCGATCGCAAGCTAAAGTATGATAGAACGACAAGGTTTTAGAAAGACAAAAGTAAGGATAAGAAGAAGGCAAATGAGAAGGTGACGAAAATGGATAAGTCCTCAGGATTAAGCCCGTGAAAACAAAGGAGCTGATGGTTCCTCTAAGTTATAGAAAGCCCAATATAGCCTGAATGGACTCAAATGAGTCTAAGACTAGTAGCATTAGAAGAGATGGGATGCTGCCCTGGTAGCTGAATGAGGGTGTAATTGTGATAAATAAAGGATGACGTTTGGGCCTTTGCTTGAGTAATAATTTGAGAAGGGGG
>MU717740.1:38780-66140 GCA_026770625.1 Nicotiana glauca
GGGGGGGGGGGGGGGGGGGGGGTTGTAACGACCCGACCGGTCGTTTTGAGCTTTTGTGTTTTGATCGCTAGTTCTCAAGTATGACTTGCCTCGTGTAATGTATTGAAACTGATGTAGAACATTGGTTTTGGTTTTCAGGAAAATCGAAATTAATTTGAAGGAACAGTCTCACTTGAAAGCTTTGAATTTGAAAGATTTGACCAAGAGTTTGACTTATTTGTATATGAGCTCGGATTGGAATTTTTTTGATTTGGTTTGCTTCGTTGTGTGATTTATGACTTACAAGCGTAATCGGAATTGGTTTTGGAGGTCCGGTGTAAAATTAGGCTTGAATTGGCGAATTTAGTATTTTGGCAAATACCGGTTGATAGATAAGATTTTGATCCGAGGGTCAGAATGGAATTCTGAGAGTTGCTGTAGCTTCATTATGTCATTTTTGATGTGTGTGCAAAATTTCAGGTCATTCTGACGTCGTTTGGTCGGGTTTTTTATCGAAAGTGTATTTTGGAAACTTAAGCTTGAATTCGATGTAATTTGATAGTTTTGGTACTGTTTCAGGTGTTTTAATGATTGGAACGAGTTTCAATGATGTTATTGGAGGTGTTGGTGCTTTTGGTTGAGGTCCCCGGGGCCTCGGGGTGATTTCAGATGGCTAACAGAAAGAATTTGGACTTGTGAAATTTCACCAAAATCTGCTGCTTCTGGTGTTTTTGCACTTGCGGCTTGGGAACCGCAGGTGCGGTTCCGCACGTGGGAGGAAGGAGGTCGCATATGTGATAGTTAGTTTAATGGGAAATTTCTGCAGAAGCGGTCAATAGGGCTGCATCTGCGAAGCCGCAGATGCGGGTGATTTATCGTAGAAGCAAAATTGGCCAAGTGAGCAGATACAGCAGAAGCGGTCGAGAAGGCCGCATCTGCGAAGCTGCAGATGCGGAAGTTTATTAGCAGATGCGATTTTGGGTTTTAAATGACGAACTGCAGAAACGGGGGATTTGACTGCATATGCGGTACCGCAGAAGCGGGTTTTGGGCCGCAGATGCGGAAAGGCCTGGGCAGACCATATATGTTATTTCATTTTGCGATTTTGGATTATTTCACCATTGTTGCCTTCGACCTTGGAGCTTTTTGGGCGATTTTGAAGAGAGAAATCAAGAGACTTCGTTAAGGTAAGGAATTTTGGACCTAAAACTCCATTCTTAGGTTGTATTTCATGAATTTAGGGCTGTAATTGAAGGAATTAAAGGGAAAAAATGGAGGATTAGGGCTTGAGTTTAAGAGGCCTTTAAATGAGGATTTGAGGGGTCATTTGGACTCCGATTTTAGTATTTTTGATATGTATGAATCTATTGATGTGAAAATTTTTGAGTTTCGAGAAGTGGGCTTGGGACTCAAATTTTGGTAATTCCTGGATTTGTGCCCGTTATTGATTGTTTTCGCTTGGGCTTTGTTCCCTTAGCATATTGTGATGTATTCGCTCTGATTTTAGATAGATTCGACGCGCGTGGAGGCACATTTGAGGTGCAAAGGCGTCGCGAGCCAGAGAATTCGCCGGTTCGAAGTGAGTAATGATTGTAAATGATATTCTGAGGGTTTGAAATCCCGTATTTGCACATCGTAGTGCTATATTGAGATGACTTGCACGTCGGATAGGGAGCGTGGGGTAGAGCACCGTTGGGGATTGTGACTTGGTCCATCCCGATTGATGAATTTGCTGTGTATTTGACTGAAATTTACTTACTATCATCATAATTTCGGCTGATTGCCGTATTTGGGCTTCGTGCCAGCTATTTGAACCCTTCGGGGATTGTTGTTGATATTTCCTCACTGTTTTGATTTTATACTTGAACTCAGTCATGTATGTTCTACTATTTTCGAAACTCAGCCAAGTTTATTTTGCTTTAACATTTGAAATGATATTTCCAATACTATTTTTGGGCTTAACATCATGTTTTACCGTTGCCCTAGTGGCTTATGTGATTTTGACTAAGGCTGAGGGCCTGTATTGTGAGGATACTTTTGGATCGGGCTGCATGCCGCAGAAGTGAGATACTGATTTGATATGAGACCGAGGGCCTAAATTTGAAGCCACGAGATGGCTTGATATTGCCTTGGGCCGTAAGGGGCCCCTCCCAGAGTCTGTACACCCCCAATGAGCTCCATCAATGATAAACGGATCGGGCTGTATGCCGCAGCGGTACCGATACTATTTGATGTGTTTGCCTTATCTTATTTGTCTGCTATTATCTGTTATTTTGTGCTACTTCTTGCAATATTTACCTGATATTTTGGTATTCTTTGATTACTGTGTGTTGTGCTCGAGGGGTGGAATTCTGTGCTTATCTGAACTATTTATTTTTGCATTCATTTGCGTTTCCGCTAAAAAAGTCATTTTCAAAAAAGGTTTTAAACTAAGCTAAGATATTTCTAAAGATATCACGGCTTCACTATTTTTCTCAAAGAGTTTTACACTGACCCTATACAATATGATGGTTTTGCTTTACGTGATTTCTTACTGTTCAGTTGTTATTTACCCTTATTACTCACTGAGTTGGAGTACTCACTTTACTCCCTGCACCTCGCATGCAAATGCAGGTATTTGTTCACCCGATAACGGGTTTTGGTTGATTGGAGACAGAGTTATCGGAGTTTGGTGAGGTGACTGCCTGCGTTTGCGGCACCGCTTTTTTCCCTTTTCGTTCCTCGTCCTATTATGTATATTTTAGACTTTGTAGTTGTGTTTATATTCTCATAGTTGCTCGTGACTTGTGACATCTCAATTTGGGCTGTGTCGGGTTGTACTTCTGCTAATTATTATCATTAAATCATATTTAAACTGCTTATGAACTATTTTAATTGTTTTAAAAGGATTAATTGGGTTTAGTTGGCTGGCTTTGTCCCCACGAGAGGTGCCATCTCGACCAGATCCGGATTTGAGTCGTGATAAGTTAGTATCAGAGCCTTGGTTACATATGTCTCATGAGTCATGAGCAGGTTTGGTAGAGTCTCGCGGATCGGTACGGAGACATCTGTATTTATCCTCGATAGGCTGCAAAACCTTTAGGAAAACTTCATATTCTTGGAATTCTTATCATGCGTCCTTGATTCAGCTTGAAATGTAACTCTTGAAATTCCTTCCACGCGTTCGCATGCACGCATGAGTGCTCAGTATCAGATGTACCTTGATGGCTTGTGATTCCCCGATCGAGGGGCGAGATGTAATCTCTGTGAGTTTATGTTGGGCCAGTCTGGAGGACTTGAGGCTGGATCTTTGCATATGGCTTGAGCACGGAGGTGCTGATTGTGTGAACAAGTATTTTTGAACTTATATGTTCAGTATTGTCCCTATTAGTGGAAGTAACGACTGGATAGCCACCTGATGAGTATGTTAGTGCTACGAGATGCATTTATGTGACTTGGAAGTGACGATGAAGGTCTGCTGGATGACAAAAGAACTATTAAGAGTTTGATTTCCATCGTGATTTGAGGTATAGCCCCGAGTTATGGGCGTCTGAAAGAATCTTTTCATGTTTCCAAGTTGAGAGTGAAGTGAATTTTATGTTGCAGTACGAGTTCAAACTCAGGAAGACTAAGTGGCTGTGTAATATGTGTGACGGTAGAAGGTATACAGAAATGTTATATTGAGGCAAAGCAGGTGGGTTATCTCCTGCGAAGAGTTTTGGGGTTGTATGACCCTTATGTGATTGTTAGAAGGTCTCATGTGCGAGTGAAATGTAGGTGTCAAAATTTAAAATTTTGGCTCGCTTAAGAGAGTAGGCTTAACTGTTGCAAGAGTTGCAAAGATTTAAAGTACTAGATGATTTGCGTTCTCACAGGCTTACAAAGGATTTGAGTTTAATCTCACTATGGTATTGTGGCATCAATGGAGTAATAGTGTTATGAGTTATTGAACGTATTTTGATCTATGTCTTCGAGCCAAGTGGGGGAGTCTGCGGTGAGCAGTTGAGTGCGCGGTTAGGTGCTATGTTGATTCCAGTTTGGCATATGCGAGAGAATTAGCTATGGCTAGAGTAAAGGAAAATTTTGACAAAGGTTATATTATGCTTCATAGGGTACAATCTAGAGTATTTTTGGTAAAGAATGCTCGGCACATAGAGCAGGAAGTTGCTTGGTTGTATTGGGATGAGGATTTCATTTTTCTGTATCGGAGTGCCAATGAGGCACGAGTGGTTCTGTTTGTTAGGTCAGGTAATTTGCAGTTTGAATAAGAGTGAATGACTATCGAGAATGGTTCTGATATGTTCAAGATTCTACAGGGAACAATCGGGTAGCTTAAGGTTGTGTATGTGGTTAGAGACTGAGTTTTTATTGAAAGAGGTCAAGACTTGTGGTATTTCTATTCGAATTATGGGATTCTATGTATCAGTATCAGGAAAGTAAAGGTAACAGACTTAGATTCGCAGGAAGTTCTTCAGGGTAAGGTATTCTAGAGTGTGGTGTTTCTGGGAATATTTGAGAGAGTATTCAGCGGCTTATGGGTCTTAGTCAGTGTGGTTTTGTGTTGGGGTCTCGTGTGGTAAGCCTGGGATGAGGTATTGTGGTGCTACAACAAGAGAGAATATCAAGTTGATGAGGAATCGGAAGAAAATTTAGATAGATGGAGTAGCTTGATAGTAGACCGAATCGGAATGGTAAGGATATGGTTAATTCTTTGTATGTGATCAAGGTAATGTGTTCTTACAAGTATTTTGCAGCAATGTTCTTGGGTTTTGATGGCTTGCTTAGCTTGGTCTAGTTAGAAGGATTCAGTCCTGGCAGTTTAATTTGTAAAAAAGGAATAGGGAGAGTTCTTGTTGATTTCTACCGTGGTTGAAGAAGTGCATTTTCTACGGATATGAGAGGCATGGGATGTGTAATGATTTTCTTCTAGATGAGATCAATGGAAGTTCTTGACTGGTTGAGTGCGTAGATGTTCTGTGGCTTGGAAGGGAGATAAAAGTTTTCATGATATCCTTGGATGGTATGGTATATGCGGCATGATGTGGAGGACCGAGACTGGCGTGTGCTAGGTTACAGTTCAGTTTTGAAAGGAAGTTCATAAACTCTTAGGCAACGGGTAGCCTCAGATAATCAGGGAAATGGTACTGCTAATTGGAAGTGATTTGACGAGAGTATATGTCTCAGAAAAAGGGTAATGTGATTAAACTGATGATACTTCGGTAGTATTGCAGCATTTTCTTGTTGGATCGACTGGTAGTATTCGGGTTTGTTTAGTGGCATAGGGAAATTTTAGAGTGTCTATCATGGAATGATTGGGTATTAAAGGTGTGCATGTACTCGGGTGGTGGAATTGGGATCGGATGTGGTGATTCAGGTGTTGTGTGGATTTGGAGACGAAAGTTCTCATATACAGGCTATGATCTGGCGGTTGTAGATTGTGTGTATCTGCACTGTTTAGTGACTACCGGGATTTGGAGGTCCGAGTGGATCTTTCTTTGTTTGGTATGTTAGATTTTGGATATGATATTGGGGTGTAGACTGGTTGTCTCAGTGTCGGGTTATTCTGGACTATTACGCTATGGGCTATGCCGGAAATGCCATGGGTTGAGTGACGAGGTGCGTCAGATTATGTTCTAGCAGAGTGGTTTATATTCCAAAGACCCAGCAGACGGCTAGGAAGGATTTCTTTTCTTAATTGGTCCTTTGTGATGGATGTTAGTGCAGAGGTTTCTACCATTGATTCAGTTCCGCTGTTGATGGACATTTCAGATGGTTTCTCGTGGCCGGGCATATCGCCGGGCGAGGTTGTGGATTTTAGTATTGATTTGGTGACGGGAACCATATCGTATGGCTCCGGTAGGAGTTGTAGTAGTGGAAGGAGCACCTTCAGGCTTCATTGATGATGAGTTCGTTGGCAGGCCAATGTGGATGTGTGATCTAACTTTAGTCGGCTTGGTTGGCCCCGAATTGTATTGTTGAGGAATATATTGATTCGATCGTTATTGAGCTTGTTAGTGATCTGGGGAAATCTATAAGTTGCGTTTCTATGTTGTGAGATGTTATGATTGTTGGTTATGGGCACATGTGGTGCGGTTCTATTGGGAATTCATAGTGGAAGTCGAGCGAGAAGAGTAATTGGGTGTTGCTCGGTGAATGAAGTATCGGTTATGACCTATCGGGTTGCATGGTATATGTTATCTATCTCACCGTGGGTATGATGATGTCCTTTGGTTCCAGACGTCAAATAGAGCATGGTTTTCGATTTCGAGCATAGCGACTTGAGGTGTTTCATGTGGGGCAGTATTTGGATAGGGTCGCGCGTTGCAGCAAAGCTATGTGGAAATATGACCTTGCGGGTCAAATTTGTGTGTTGTATGTCTATGATGTAAGATAGGTTCTCAGCCGTGTGATGTGATGATATTGGTGAGCTTGCGGTATGACTCTTTCGTTTGAGTCAGTTTCATGATGTGAGTATGTTTGGATTGTTGCAAATTGATGCGCGGATTGCGCAAGTTGTGGCCTCAGCCTGTCTTGGTGTGTCATGTCACCAGAGTAATTGTGTTGGAGTAGATGAAATCGTTGAGGCCTGTAATAAATATAAATAGGTTTGATTTCAACATGTTTGATGGGTAAATATCGAGGTTCGGTTCAAAATAATTTTCCATGGTAATTGCAGAGGAGAATTGGCCTCATGAATAGTCGATCTGAGAAATGGTTATGGTTTATTGCGTGTTTTATTCATCGTTGGCAGTAAATGAAAGTGTTGGAATGAGACTTTAGCTAATAAGAGGTTTTCTATCGGTAATTGGTTGTTGTGGGAAGCTGCTGTGGATGGAAGCTATCACGGCATGTGTTTGAGATATGTGGTATATCATAGAATTGCACCTGAAGTTGCAGGCATGGGCTATTACAGCTGGTTCGAAATTATTCAGAGTATAGGTGTGAGGTTTTGATGGTATTGATGATTTCAGAAGTGAAAGGGTGGTTCTATGGTTTATGGACTAGGATGGATTGTGAAATTTCAGCTATGTTGTGTTATCGAACCTATGTGAGATAGGGTGACGTGGGATCACCCCCGGGTATATGCGCGGTAAGGTTATTCAGCGATTGGTTGGCTTTTAGAACAACTCTGGGTACATTTGAGGATGAATGATCTTAAGTGGGGGAGGATGTAAGGCCCCGTGAAATCCCGACTCAAAAACCCGGATCCCGTGGTGCCAAGTTAGGATCGTGTGTTAGAAATTAGTAAAAGCTCACCGCGGCGCGGACCTTTTTGGATTGAATGATGTATTAAAAAGTCAAGAATAAGTTTCCAGAATAAACGCGAGAAATGCGGTCCAGAATGCGGTCGCATAATTGAAATGCGGACCGCATAGCTGCCGCAGAGTAAGACAGAATGTTGGTTAAAATTGAAGTCAGAAATGCGGTCGCATAATCAAAAATGCGGACCGCATAAGTCGTCGCATATTTTCCCTTGAATCTGCGAAGGTCAGTTCTGCGGTGCACTTTGCGACCGCAGAACATGAATGCGGACCGCATTATTACCGCAGACCGAGTCAGAATGTTTAGTTTTTGGGGAGCATTATGCGGACCGCATGTTTACTCACTCGGGGCTCCAATTTTCTAATATTTAACCCGACTTCCCTATCGATATAACCAGTGTTTTAGCTCATTTTGAGCATTCATCTGAGCAATCCTAGAGAGAGTAAGAGGTTCCTTAGAGAGGGAAAGTCTCCCATCAAATTATTCCATAAGATTGGGCTAAATCATTGAAGAAAATCAAGGAAAGGCTCCTGAATCTTCATCCCAAGAGGTAAGGCTCCATCACCTCAGCTCATATTTGTATACTTAGCCATATGGGGCCATTAGGGAAGTAATTCATGGGTATGAGAATGAATCTCTTGCATCCATGCCACCATAGAGTATTGGAAAGTAGCAAAATTAAAAAGGAGGCAATTGGGGGTATAACATGATAGAAATTCCTCACAAAAAGGGACCTAAGATACAATGCACCTTTAGTGTTTGATGATATGCTCGAGCTAAGCTAGAACTTCAGTTTCGTCTCTAATTCTCAATTTTTAATTCGAAATTTCTTGCTCAATAGATTGAAGCTCTAAGAGTTCCGGGAAAATTGTAAAAGAATAAGGAAAGGCTTTGTTGAGGTATGTATGGATAAAACCCCCTTCTATTAGAAATCGAGCTCCGTTGGCGCTTACAAACGTGTGGTGAGAGTTGAATTGGTTAGCGTATTGATTGTTATTGCGATATTAATTGATTTACATATATCTATACATATTCGTGAAGTATGTGCCTCAATGTGAATAACGTGCCAATCTTGATAATTAGAGAATGATGAAAAGTATAATTATTTGTTGAAATACTTGGGCTATAAGCCGACACTGAAACAAAGAATTATTCATGCTAGCTATGTGCTCACTATTTGTGATTGCAACTTGAAATATCCTTGATATACGTGTATATGATTACAACTTATAAACGAGTATTGAAAAGGGGCAATGATGTGATGATGGTGGCTATGAGTGCCCAGAAATTGTTATGATGTATGGAATAAGGATTTGAAGGTGTTGACAAATGAGAATCGAGTAATGCCTCCAATGAGGTGACCTAGCCGATCGGGTCGTGATCGGACACCATGCCGCACACATGGTTGAAATGTGCTGATATTGAATCCCGTATAAGGGAAACGAAATATTGATTGAAAGTAATGCCTCCAATGAGGTGACCTAGCCGATCGGGTCGTGATCGGACACCATGCCGCACACATGGTTGAAATGTGCTGATATTGAATCCCGTATAAGGGAAACGAAATATTGATTGAAAGTAATGCCTCCAATGAGGTGACCTAGCCGATCGGGTCGTGATCGGACACCATGCCGCACACATGGTTGAAATGTGCTGATATTGAATCCCGTATAAGGGAAACGAAATATTGATTGAAAGTAATGCCTCCAGTGAGGTGAACTAGCCGGTCGGGTCGTGACCGGACTCCGCTCGAGATGGCGGTGGTGATGAGAACAGTGGTGAACATGTGACAGAATTGCCTTAATCGGTGTTGTGGAAATTGTATGAATTGTTTCTTTGATTTATCGTATTAATTGCTTGTATCTATTTGATAGTTTTTTCTAGTAAAATGGTGTTTAGTTATACATACTAGTACAATTCAAATGTACTGACGACCGTTTTGCCGGGGGCGCTACATTCGTATTATGATTGTAGATGGCCCCATAGCGGACAGTGCAGACTGTGTGTAGTGGAGCGTTCATCTACTCGAAGTCACGGTGAGCCTCTTATTCTTCCATGGGGCTGCATGGTGTATCTTTTGTTATTACAGCTTTTCATTTTGAGATATAGCCGGGGTCTTGTTGCCGGCATAGTCATGCTTATGTGTTGTATCTTTAGAGGCTCCAAGGACACTAGTGTGGGTTATGTA
This sequence comes from Nicotiana glauca, assembly GCA_026770625.1. Classification (NCBI taxonomy): domain Eukaryota; kingdom Viridiplantae; phylum Streptophyta; class Magnoliopsida; order Solanales; family Solanaceae; genus Nicotiana; species Nicotiana glauca. The sequence continues at coordinate 48,190 of MU717740.1, forward strand.
TGGGTTTTTGGGGTGTCCCCTATGTGTATATGTTGTAAATCCTAAACTTGTGATCTCCTTAAGCCGTATCTCTAATAGAATCCATGAAGCTAGCTTATGAACGACAAATTTTTATGATATGAAATGAAACAGTAATGTGTTACACACCATGTATTATCGTTCAAATTAACCAAAGGCATGAGTTCCGCATTCATAGTTAAGTCGGGGTAGAAAGTGTTCAGTAAGGCTTGCTCAGTCGGGTTCACTTGATTGAGCGCCGGTCGCGCCTCCCAAGGTTGGGGCGTGACAGACCCGACCGGTCGTTTTGAGCTTTTGCGCTTTGAATTCTAGTTCTCGGGCATGAATTGCCTCGAGTAATGTATTGTGACTGATGTAGATCGTTGGTTTTGATTTTCAGGAAAATCGGAATGAATTTGAAGGAACAGTCCCAGTTGAAAGCTTTGAATTTGAAAGGTTTGACCAAGAGTTTGACTTATTTATATATGAGCTCGGATCGGAATTTTTATGATTTGGTTAGCTTCGTTGGGTGATTTATGACTTAGGAGAGTGATCGAAATTGGTTTTGGAGGTCCGGTGTAAAATTAGGCTTGAATTGGCAAAGTTAGTATTTTGGCGAATCTAGGTTGATAGGTGAGATTTTGATCCGAGGATCGGAATGGAATTCCGAGAGTTGCTGTAGCTTCTCTATGTCATTTGTGATGTGTGCGCAAAATTTTAGGTCATTCAGACGTCTTTTGGTCAGTTTTTGATCGAAAGTGTATTTCGGAAGTTTTTGAAAACTTAAGCTTGAATTCGATGTAATTTGATGGTTTTGGTGTTGTTTGAGGTGTTTTAATGATTGGAACAAGTTTCAATGATGTTATTGGAGGTGTTGGTGCTTTTGGTTGAGGTCCCGGGGGCCTTGGGGTGATTTTGGATGGCTAACGGGAGACTTTGGACTTATGAAATTTCACCAAAATCTGCTGCTTCTGGTGTTTTCGCATCTGCGGCTTGGGAACTGCAGGTGGGGTTCCGCACGTGCGAGGAAGGAGGCCGCATATGCGAGAGTTAGTTTTATGGGCAATTTCCGCAGAAGCGGTCAATGGGGCCGCATCTGCGAAGCCGCAGATGCGGGTGATTTATCGCAGAAGCAAAACTGGCCAGGTGAGTAGTAGATACCGCAGAAGCGGTCGAGAAAGCCGCATCTGCAAAGATGCAGATACGGAAGTTTAATCGCATATGCGATTTTGGGTTTTAAGTGAATAACTGCGGAAGCGGGTGATTTGACTGCATATGCAGTACCGCAGAAGCGGGTTTTGGACCGCAGATGCAGAAAGGCTTGGGCAGACCATATATGTTATTTCATTTCTCGGTTTTGGGTTATTTCACCATTATTGCCTTCGACCTTGGAGCTTTTTGGGCGATTTTGAAGAGAGAAATCGAGAGACTTCGTTAAGGTAAGGAATTTTGGACCTAAAACTCCATTGTATGGTTGTATTTCATGAATTTAGGGCTGTAATTGAAGGAATTAAAGGGCAAAAATAGAGGATTAGGGCTTGAGTTTAAGAAGCCTTTAAATGGGGATTTGAGGGGTCATTTGGACTCCTATTTTAGTATTTTTGATATGTATGAACTCGTTAGGAGATAAGGAATCTATTGCTGTGAAAATTTCTGAGTTTTGAGAAGTGGGCCTAGGGGTCATGTTTTGGTAATTCCAGGATTTGTGCCCGTTGTTGATTGTTTTCGCTTGGGCTTTGTTCCCTTAGCATATTGTGATGTATTTGCGCTGATTTTGGATAGATTCTACGCGCGTGGTGGCAGATTTGAGGGGCAAAGGCGTCGTGAGCTAGAGAATTTACCGGTTCGAGGTGAGTAATGATTGTAAATGATATTTTAAGGGTTTGAAACCCCATATTTGCACATCGTAGTGCTATATTGAGGTGACTTGTATGCCGGATAGCGAGCGTGGGGTAGAGCACCATTGGGGGTTGTGACTTGGTCCATCCCGATTGATGAATTTACTGTGTATTTGACTGAATTTACTTGTTATTATCATAATTTGGGCTGATTGCCATATTTGGGCTTCGTGCTAGCTATTTGAACCCTTCGGGGATTGTTGTTGATATTTTCTCACTGTTTTGACTTTATACTTGAACTCAGTCATGTATTTTCTACTGTTGTCAAAACTCAGCCAAGTTTATTTTGCTTTAACATTTGAAATGATATTTCCAATACTATTTTTGGGCTGAGCATCATGTTTTACTGTTGCCCTAGTGGCTTATGTGATTTTGACTGAGTAAGGCCGAGGGCCTGTATTGTGATGATACTTTTGGATTGGGTTGCACGCCGCAACAGTGAGATACTGATTTGATATGAGGCCGAGGGCCTAAATTTGATGCCACGAGATTTCTTGATATTGCGCTTGGGCCGTAAGGGGCCCCTCCCAGAGTCTGCACACCCCCAGTGAGCGCCTTCGATGATAAACAGATCGGGCTGCACGCCGCAGCGATATGTGGATCGGGCTGAACGCCGCAGCGGTACCGGTAGTGTTTGGTGTGTTTGCCTTATCTTATTTTTCTGCTATTATCTGTTGTTTTGTGCTACTTCTTGCAATATTTACTTGATATTCTGGCATTCTCTGATAACTGAGTGTTGTGCACGAGGGGTAAAATTCTGTGCTTATCTGCACTATTTATTTTTGCATTCATTTGCGTTACCACTGAAAAAGTCATTTTCAAAAGAGGTTTTAAACTGAGCTAAGATATTTCTAAAGATATTACGGCTTCACTGTTTTTCTCAAAGAGTTTTACACTGCCCCTATACAGCATGATGGTTTGCTTTGCATGATTTCTTACTGCTCAGTTGTTATTTACCCTTATTACTCACTGAGTTGGATTACTCACATTACTCCCTGCACCTCGCATGCAGATGCAGGTATTTGTTCACCCGGTAGCGGGTTTTGGCTGATCGGAGGCAGAGTTATCGGAGTTTAATGAGGTGACTGCTAGCATTCGCGACACCGCTTTTCTCCCTTTTCATTCCTTTTCCTATTATATATATTTCAGACTTTGTAGTTGTGTTCATATTCTAATAGTTGTTCGTGACTTGTGACACCACGATTTAGGCTGTGTCGGGTTGTACTTCCGCTAATTATTATCATGAAATCATATTTAAACTGCTTATGAACTGTTTTAACTATTTTAAAAAGATAAATTGGGTTTAGTTGGCTGGCCTTGTCCCCACGAGAGGCACCATCACGACCGGATCCGGGTTTGGGTCGTGACAGTAGGGGGAGGATTTCATGAAGTGTAAGGGAGTAAAATACCTATATAAAGGTGAGTAACGTTAGGATGCTATAAAGTACAATTATGAAACTATAGTATCACCCCTAGGTGGATCAATCTAATTATTCCAGATGTCCCTAATGAGACGCGAGCCCTAGCGGCGGTGTTGCATAAAAGATTAAGTTATCAGTGGTAGATGATGAATCAACATTAAGGAGAATCAACAATAGAGGAACAAAAGTTCAACAAGATGACATGAGATTAGACCAGCAGTCTTAAGGATAAGCAACGAGTGTAACTTGGAGTTGGTTGCAAATCTCAATAACGATAAATCAAAGTAAGAATTGTGGTATAATTGATGGAGTAGAGTCATACGAATGAATAACCAGGTATATGAAATAATATAGAGCCATATTCGCAAGTTCTACAAAGTACCGAGCAAAGAGCTTCAGTACACCTATAGATGCTCAGAGAGGCATCCTATTAAGCCTTGTATATGATTACAAAGTAAGGACTAGAGATTGCCTAAAGCTAGAGGAAAAAGGAGAGAAGAGTCATATAGACACACTTACAAAGTCAATATCGTAGAGGCTGCATGATATGAGGTAGCAATAGTTACGAGATTGGAAGGAAGTCGATCTCAAGTCCTGGCATGGGAAAGAGGCCTAAAGGGGGGAAATGCCCTGGCCTTTGGGTTAATTCAAAGATCAGTTGCCTAAATGAAAAGGAAAATATTAAAGTATTCTCAAGAGCTATGGGTTATGAAAATGATAAGTGCATAAGTCAACATTCGAGGACGAATGTTACAAAGGGGGGAATGATGTTACGCTCCACAATATTACGTCGATATTATGTCCTGCAGTATTATATTACGATGATGTTATGCTTCGCAGTATTAAATTATGACGATGTCGCACCATGTAGTGTTGTACGTTGAATTTGTCATAAGGTAATTAACATCGATCGAAGGAAAAGATTATTTGGAGATTATAAGTATTATGCTATTTCACAAGTGATGAGTAAATTCGTGAAAGTGAAAAGGGAAGCAAATCAAAGAAAATAAATTTTTGTCCAAGTTTGGCATGTGGGGATAAAATACGGGCAGAGCGCTAATATCCGATATTCACGGACTAGTACCATACAAGGTACCATAGTGGAATATATAAAGTATATTAAAAATAAGTAGAATTTTAAGTAATTTGAAATAATTCTTAATTATGTGGATAATTGATTAATTACTGGGTAGCGAAATGTTACCTAATTAAATTAATTGAAAAACTTTGGATAAATATGGAAAGAGTGATGTGGCAGCAAGCCATATTCTAATCAAATGACTAAGAGTCATTTGAGATTAGGTGGCACCAAAATAGATTAGTTATGATACACTTCAAAGCCACCTAATATATTAGGTTAATCTAAGACTTTCTTAAATCCAAGATTTTCATAATAGCACTTAAGACTTCCAATTCAGACACAAAACAGGTGTGAACCTTGGCATATTAATAACGAGATTTCTTCAACCAAAATTTACTGAGAATTATTATTAGAAGCTTAACGACATAAAAATTTTGCGGTTCTAAAGGAGTACTGATAAGTAGGATTTTAACGTGTTTCATACCCCTACTTATGATTTGCTACAAAATAGTCCCAGAATTCTTACAGGTTGTGCTTGATTACAGGTTTGAGCAACAAAGTAACAAAATATCAAAGATCAGCTCAAAACAGAGTGAAACCTGCTCAAGTATCAAAGATCTATGAAGTAGTGGAAAAATGAGCTAGTGCGGACCGCACAATTGTGAATGCGGTCACACTAGGGATTTTAGAGAAGAGCATAATTAGTCTTGTAACCACGCGGCCGCAGTTGGAAATGTGCGGCCCACGTCCAGCTTACGCAGTCGCGCCAAAGTGTCATACGGTCCGCACCAAGAGGTTCAGAGAAGATGGAGTTTTAGGCAAAGCTTAGCCACGCGGCCGCGATCATCTTCATGCGGTCCGCACCAATTTTCCTTGCGACCGCGGCACATCTTTATGCGGTCCACGCCAGTCACTTCAAAGAAGATCGAAATGGAAGTCAGACAGCCAGTGCGGCTGCGATCATAATTGTGCGGCCCGCACTGACCCCGCAGGGGTAATTTTGTCCAATTTTTTTAGCCCACTATAAATAGAACATTTTACCATTTTTAGGTTAAGCTGAATTTACAGAACAGAGCTGCGCTCGTGAGGACGAAAGTTTTAGCCTATTTTGGCATTTTCGCTAAACCCATTAGCTAGGGTTGTGGCTCAACCCTAGTGTGGGTAATTGATGGGTGTTGCTTTCTAATAATAGATTGATATTTGGTATTTGCTATTTGAGTTAATTTTATGCTTTAATTAAGGATTGGTGGTTGCAAACATTGATTCTAGCTTAGTGGGTTTTGACTCTTCTTGAGAAAGAGAGTCTATGACCCCAAAATTTACCCAACGAGGAATTGGGATGGACCCATGAGAAATGGTAGTCCCAATTAACGGGTTAAATCTCGAGAGAGTAATCACCCTACTTGAACCCTAGTTGCTTGGTCTAATTGGCCTACCCAATTAGTCTCGAGAGAGTCAATTGGGCAAAATCGCTCTCTCTAACGAGAGGTCTGAGAGTGGGTACAATTGTGCAATGGTTATAACATAAAACCCAAATATGTCAATCTATTCTTAGCAGTTTCTACCTGTTAGTTAACCACCTAGGTGATTCCACGACCCTAGTGCCTTTCTCCCTATTAGTTACAACCTAGAAATATTTCCTTAGCATAATTTAGTCTTAATCTTTAGTTCATAATAGTAGTTGTTAATACAAAGAAAACCCAAAAATGTTAGGGGTGCAATTAGAAGTACAAACGCAATTCTAGGCTAAACAGACAATACAACTCCACTCCAAACTCCCTGTGGAAATTCGATCCCGAACCACTATTCGGGTAAAAGCTATAGCAACCCGCTCTCCTTACATTTGTGTATCGTTAAGTTGGCAGCAATTACTTTTTGGCGCCGTTGCCGGGGAGCTTACATTGTTGACTATCTGTGTAGCTAGTTTTGTGTTTTGCTTCTCTTTCGTTCTTGTTTACTAATTTTGTTTGTGTCGATCTATCAGGTACATATGGCTCTCAACGGAAATGACCCTCTTGGCAATGTTTTGATGGGGGAGGAGGTTGAAGATATTGATCAAGATGAGCTTCCGATACCTCAAGTACCACATAGAGGTAGAAATACCAATGCAAATCCGAATGAGCAAATCCCAGAACCTCCTCTGCCACCGCCAAGAGTGGCTCCAAGGGTGCTGCCAAATCAAGGGTATGCTAGTGCCATTGTTCCTCCTCGAATCCGGGCGAGGAACTTTCAAATCACGAATGTTATGTTGAATTTGCTCGAGAAAAGAGGGCATTTTACGGGTGCCTCCGACCAAAATGCATACAAGCACTTGAAGAGGTTCGTAGATACTTGATGGAGGAGTAAACAAACAAACGTGTCCAAGGATGCCTTGAGATTGAGGCTTTTCCCGTTCTCTCTTCGGGGTAAAGCGTTGGATTGGTTGGAAAGGTTCCCCAATCATTCTATCACCACATGGGATGAATTTGCGGACAAGTTCATCGCTAAGTTTTTCTCTCCAAGTCATATGGCGGCTCTACATGATGAGATTCTAGCTTTCAAGCAAGAGCCAACTGAATCGTTGCACGAGATATGGGAGAGATTTAGAACTATGGTGAAAGAGTGCCCTAACAATGACATGAATGATGTGATAATCCAACAAACGTTCTATAGGGGCATCAACACAACCAACCAATGTATTGTGAAACAATTGGCGGGAGGAAATTTTATGAAGCTTCCGTACAATGAAGCTTCTGATGTGTTAGATGAAATGGCCAATACATCTTCGGCATCGCAAAGCCGGGAAAGTGTTCCTCAAGGTGACCCTAATGTCATACATTCTCATAAGGAGTTGCATGATCACGTCCAAGCCATTGCCGAACTCACAAAACAATGAATCAATTGGCGAAGGCGCAATTACAACAAGTCCAAAACCCGTGCCAAGTCAATGCCATTGAATGAATGAATATGATGAAAAGGAGGAAAAGAGGGCAACAATCTCAAGCAAATTTTTATAACTATGATGATGGTGGTGGTTATTCAAATGAATACTATGACGATCAAAGTGAGGAAGTACAATACGTGAACAACTATCAAGGGAATAGAAGAAATCAAGGAAACCAACAATGGCGATCCCAAGGAAATTGGGGCAACCAACAAGGTGGTAATTGGAACAATAACAACAACCAAGGTGGAAATTGGGGGAACAACAATTTGGGTGATCAAGGGAATTGGAACGGTAACAACAACAACAATTGGAACAACAATGGTCAAGGTAGGTGGAATAACATTGGTGGTCAAGGTAATCGGGGGCAAGGCTTTCAAAGGCTTCCGATGTATCAACAACCGAACAATCTGCCGCCGTTTCAATATCAAGTGTCTAGTTCTTTGGGAAATTATTTTGGTAGAATTGAAGTTATGTTTGAGCAAATGATGAAGAATAACCAAGACTCCGATGCTCTATTGGCTTCCCACAACACTTCTATCCTTAACTTGGAGGTGCAACTTGGCCAAATTTCTCAATCTTTAAATACTCGCCCAAAGGGTGCTCTACCAAGTGATACGGTAGTAAACCCTAAGGGTGGGCACAATAATCATGTGATGGTGGTGACAACGCGAAGTGGAAGAGGCGGTGATGTGCATGCCTCAAGAGGAAATCAAGTTATGGTTGATGAAGATGAGTTGCGAGATGATGATATGCCTTTGGTGGTTGAAGATGTAGTTGAACCCAATATGAGCAATGATGTGCGAATTGATATTCATGAGGTTGAGGAGGAGACACAAGAGACTGTGAACCCGTCTAGGGAATACGTGATTGATATGCCCGAGCCGGTAGTGCCCAAAGCCAAGGCACCCTTGCCTAGGTCTCCTCCGCCATATCCTCAACGGTTGGCCAAGCAAAAGGGTGATAACCAATTCAAGAAATTCATTGAGATGATGAAGAGTCTAACTATCAATGTGCCATTAGTGGAGGCACTCAAACATATGCTGGGGTACGCAAAGTTCATGAAGGATTTGGATACGAAAAAGAGGTCAATGGAGTGTGAGACAATCAAGATGACTCATCAAGTAAGCGCAATTATACATTCTATGGCCCCAAAACTTGAGGATCCCAGTGCATTCACTATCCCATATACCATTAGAAGCGTCGACTTTGCAAAATCCCTTTGTGATTTGGGGGCAAGTATAAACTTAATGCCATATTCGGTCTTCAAGACTTTGGGAATCGAACAACCTCGCCCGACTTCAATGAGGCTTCAAATGGCGGATCGGTCAATGAAGCGACCTTTGGGTATAATTGATGATGTCCTTGTTCGTGTTGATAAATTCATCTTGCCGGCCAACTTTGTGATATTAGATTGTGAGGTGGACTTTGAAGTCCCAATTATTCTTAGACGACCTTTCCTAGCTACAGGGAAGGCTTTGGTCGATGTTGAGGCGAGAGAGTTGACCTTCCGTGTTGGTGATGAAAAGGTGGTGTTCCATGTGTGCAAGTCTATGAGGCAACCAAATAGAACCGAGGTGTGCTCGTTTGTTGACATTGTCACGGCGGTGATAGTGGATGACACAAGCGCAATGATTAATGTTGAAGATCCACTTTAAACATGGAGGCCAATGATGATGCCGGGAGAGTGGAGTGTGTAAACACATTGCATGGTATGGGCTCGTATTCTTATGAGCCTAGGAAGTTATCCTTAGATCTTGAGAATCGCAAAACTCCACCAACCAAGCCATCTATTGAGGAGCCGCGAGTATTGGAATTGAAACCACTTCCTCCTCACCTCAGGTATGAATACCTGGGCCCTAATTTCACATTACCTGTTATTCTTTCATCTTGCTTAACTAACATGCATGTTGATGCCACTTTGGCGGTTCTTCAAAAGTGCAAAAGGAAGATTGGATGGACATTGGCCGATATTCGGGGGATAAGCCCATCATTTTGCATGCACAAGATCATTTTGGAGGAGGATTCAAGGCCTTCTCTTGAACATCAAAGAAGATTAAATGAGGCGATGCAAGAAGTGGTAAATAAAGAGTTTATCACGTGGTTAGACGTTGGTGTGGCTTACCCGATCTCGGATAGTTCATGGACTTCTCCGGTCGAATGTGTGCCAAAGAAAGGTGGAATGACGGTAGTGACCAATGCTAACAATGAGTTGATTCCTACTCGGACGGTTACGGGTTGGAGAGTGTGTATGGACTATAGAAAGCTTAACAAGGTGAAAAAAAAGATCATTTCCCACTACCATTCTTGGACCAAATGCTCGATCATCTTGCGGGCTGGGCCCTTTATTGTTTTCTAGATGGTTACTCGGGGTACAATCAAATTTTAATAGTCCCGGAGGATCAAGAGAAGATGACATTTACATGTCCTTATGGCACGTTCGCTTTTTTGAGAATGCCATTTGGACTATGTAATGCCCCAGCGACCTTCCAAAGGTGTATGGTGGCAATTTTCACCAATATGGTGGAGGATATCTTAGAGGTCTTCATGGATGATTTTAGCATGGTTGGGGATTCATTTGAGGAATGCTTGGTGAACTTGGATAGGGTATTGGCTAGATACGAAGAAACCAGCCTTGTGCTCAACTGGGAGAAATGCCACTTTATGGTAGAAGAGGGTATTGTATTGGGTCACAAAATCTCAAAGGAAGGAATTGATGTTGATAAGGCAAAAATTAAGGTTATCTCGAGGCTCCCTCCCCCTACTTCTGTCAAAAGGGTAAGGAGTTTTCTTGGTCACGCCGGGTTCTACCGGTGATTCATTAAAGACTTCTCAAAAATTGTGAACCCACTTTGCAAATTGTTGGAGAAGGATGTCAAGTATATATTTGATGAGAAGTGCATGGAGTCTTTTGAGCTATTGAAACACAAGTTGACCACAACTCCTATCATCACCGCACCTAATTGGGATTTGCCCTTTGAACTTATTTGCGATGCAAGTGATGTGGTAGTAGGTGCGGTGTTGGGTCAATAGATCAACAAGATGTTCCATCCTGTGTATTATGCAAGCAAAACGATGAATGAGGTTCAAAGAAACTACATGGTGACGAAAAAAGAGCTATTGGCTATTGTGTTTGCGATGGAGAAGTTTCGACCTTATCTTATGGGGGAAAAGGTGATCATACACACCGACCATGCAGCCCTTCGGTATTTGATGAAAAAGAAGGATTCGAAAGCAATATTTATGAGGTGGGTTCTACTCCTTAAAGAATTTGACCTAGAGATTCTTGATAGGAAGGGAAGCGAGAATCAGGTTGCAGACCATTTTTCCCGGTTGGAGGAAGAGGGGAGACCATGTGATGGTATTGAGATAAATGATACATTCCCCGACGAGCAGCTTCTTTCCCTTTTTATGTGTGACATGCCTTGGTTTGCGGACATCGCCAACTTCATTATGACCGAAAATGTCCCGTGTGAGCTCTCTTCCAACCAAAGGAAGAAACTCAAGCGGGAAAGCTTGGATTTTTATTGGGATGATCTGTATTTGTTTAAAATTTGCACGGATGGTGTGATAAGAAGATGTATCCCGGAAGGTGAAAAATTGGGCATATTGGGGGCTTGTCATTCCTCTCCTTATGGTGGCCATCATGGGGGGGTGAGGACGACTTCAAAGGTTTTGAGTTGCAGCTTCTATTGGCCGACGTTGTTTAAAGATGCTAGTGATTTGGTGAAGAGATGTGATACATGCCAAAGAGCCGATGGAATTTCAAAGAAGGATGAGATGCCTCTCAATACAATTCTCGAGGTGGATATTTTTGATGTTTGGGGCATTGATTTCATGGGCCTGTTCGTGAGCTCTTGTGGGAACACCTATATTCTCGTGGCGGTGGACTATGTTTCAAAGTGGGTTGAAGCCGTGGCTTTACCCAACAATGAAGCCCTGAGTGTTGTGGCGTTCTTGAAAAAGAGTATCTTCACAAGGTTTGGCACCCCTCGTGTCACGCCCCAACCTCGGGAGGCGCGACCGGCGCTCAATCGAGTGAACCCGACTGAGCAAGCCTTACCGAATACTTTCTACCCCAAATCAATATAAATACGGAACTCATGCCTTTGATTAATTTAGACGAGAATACACGGTGTATACCACATCACTAGTTCATTTCATACCACAAAAATTTACCGTACATAAACTAGCTTCAAGGATTCTATTAGAGTTACAGTTAATGGAGATCACAAGTTTAGGATTACAAAATATACATATAGTGGACTCCCCGAACATCCGTACATAACCCACACTAGTGTCTACGGAGCCTCTAGGATACAACAGATAAGCACAACTGTGCCGGCAATAAGGCCCCGGCTATACCTCAAAAGTGGGAACCTGTAATAATCAAAAGATACGCCATTTAGCCCCTTGGAAGAAAAAGGGAGATCACCACGACTTCGAGTAGGAAATGCTCCGCTACACACGATCGGCACTATCCGCTAAGGAGCCACCTACAATCATGACACGAATGTAGCACTCCCGGCAAAAGGGACATTAGTACATTTGAATTGTACTGGTATGTATAACTAAACACCATTTTACTAGAAAGAACTATCAAATAGATACAAGCAATTAATACAGGCAAATCAAAGAAACAATTCATATAATCTTTCATACAATTTCCCTAACATAGATTTGGGCATTTCTGTCACATGTTCACCACTGTTCTCATTACCACCACCATCTCGAGTGGAATCCGGTCACGACCCGACCGGCTAGGTCACCTCATTGGAGGCATTACTATCAATCAATACTTCATTTCCCTTATCCGGAATCCAATATCAGCACATTACCACCATGTTTGTAGCATGGTCTCCGATCACAACCCGATCGGCTAGGTCACCTCAGTAGAGGCATTACTCCATTCTCATTAGTCAACACTTCAAATGTTTATCCCACACATATCATAACCATTCCTGTGGCACTCATGGCCACCATCATCACATCGTTTCCCCTTTTCAATATTCATTTTACAAGTTGTGATCATAGACACATATATCAAAGATAATTCAAGTTGCAAATCACAGGTAGTGAGCACATAGCTAGCATGGATAATTCTTTGTTTCAATGTTGGCTTATAGCCCAAGTGTTTCAACACATAACTGTTTTTTTTTCATCATTATCTAATTATCAAGATTGGTACATTATTCACATTGAGGCACATCCTTCACGAATATGTATAGATATATGCAAATCCATTAATGCGTAGTAACAATAAATACACTAGCCAATTCAACTTTTACCATACTTTCATAAATGACAACGGAGCTCAATTTCTAATAAAAAGGGGATTTTAGACATACATACCTCAATAAGCTTTCCTAACTCTTTTACAATTTTCGGAACTCTTAGCACTTCGATCTATTGAGTAATAATTACAAATTAAATCGATAATTAGAGACGAGATTTAAGTTTTAGTTTGGTTCGAGCATATCATCAAACACTAAAGGTGCATTGTGATCTTAGCCCCTTTTGTGAGGATTTTCTATCATTTTATAACCCCAATTGCCTTCTTTTTAGTTTTCTACTTCCAATATCTTAGGGTTTGACATGCATGTAGAGAATATCATTCTTATACTCTTGAATTACTTCTCTATGTATCTATGTGTAGAAATAAGAGCTGGGGTTATGAATCTTACCTCTTGGGAATGAAAATTTAGGTGTCTTCACTCGATTTTCTTCAATGTTTTAGCAAGGCTCAAGAAGAATTTGATGGGAGACACTTTCCACCTCTAAGACCCTCTCTCTCTCTCTAAAAGTCTCAAAAGATATGCTTAAAATGAGCTATAATATCGAATATATCGATAGGGAGGTCGGGTTAAAAATTAGAAAATTGGGGCCCCAAGTTAAATATGCGATCGCAGAGTAAACATGCGGCCCGCATAATGGACCGCAAAATGCTCCCCAAAAACTAAACATTCTGACTCAGTCTGTGGTAAGAATGCGGTCCGCATTCATGTTTTGCGGTCACGAAGTGCACTGCAGAACTGACCCTCGCAAAATTCAAAGAAAAATATGCGATGACTATGCAGTCCGCATTTCGATTATGCGACCGCATTTCGACCGCATAACTGACTTCAATTTTAGCCAACATTCTGCCTCACTCTGCGGCAGATATGCGGTCCGTATTTCGATTATGCGACCGCATTCTGGACCGCATTTCTTGCATTTTTCTGGAAACTTACTCTTGAATTTTTAATGCATTATTCAATCCAAAAAGGTCCTAACTTGGCACCATGGGATCCGGGTTTTCGAGTAGGGATTTCACGGGGCCTTACACCTCGTGCTATCATTAGTGACGGGGGTTCCCATTTTTGCAATAAGGCTTTCGACTCATTGCTTGTAGTATAGAGTTAATCACAAAGTGACCACCCCTTATCATCCACAAGCTAGAGGTCAAGTGGAAGTCTCAAATCGGGAAATAAAGAGTATTTTGTCCAAGACGGTAAATGCTAATAGGATCGATTGGTCGAAGAAATTGGATGATGCTCTTTGGGATTATCGGACGGCTTACAAGACTCCAATTGGTATGTCTCTGTATCGGTTGGTGTTTGGTAATGCTTGCCACCTTCTGGTGGAATTAGAGCACAAGTCTATGTGGGCGTTAAGAAAACTGAACTTGGAATGGGATGTTGCAGCCAATCTCCATGTTGAGAAATTAAATGAGCTTGATGAGTTTAGATTTCATGCCAACTCCAGCTCGTCCTTGTATAAGGACAAGATGAAGTACCTTCATGACAAATATGCTCGGGGAAAGGAATTCAAGGTTGGCGATATGGTTCTTCTTTTCAACTCCCGATTGATGTTATTTCCAGGAAAGCTCAAGTCAAAGTGGAGCGGCCCTTTTGAAGTGGTATTTGTGACTCCTTTTGGTGCTCTTGATCTCAAGAACAAGAATGTTGAAGTATTTCGGGTCAATGGGCATCGTGTGAAGCATTATTTGGGAAAATTTGATGATAGCCACGTGTTGGCACTCCTTCATTGGAATGATTAAATGGTAACATGCGTCGTGCCGCGACGTTAAATCAGGCGCTTCGTGGGAGGCAACCAATGTCTTTTTCTTTTTCTTTGATTTTGTTTTGTAGATTAGGATTTTTGTGCTAATTATTTGTGAGATGTTGTAGGACTTGTGTTGAAACAGTGCAAAACAAAGTGTAAAATTGCACAGTCTCTCAAGATTGCCAGTGCGGCCGCAATAAGATTTGTGCGGTCTGCACCAGTATAAGCTGAAGGTGATTGATCTCTGAAGCCTACCACGTGGATTCGGTCACCGTGTCCATATTTGTATGGCCCGCATGAGCTTTTTTCTGCAAAGGTGCAGGGTAAGACCCACCGCGGTCCGCGGTCAGGTTTACGCGGCCGCACTGGAGGGTAAGTGAAAGGGTCCCACTGTTTTCTATAAATATAGGCTTAGGGCCTCAGTTTAAACTTTTTGCCCAATCGAATACCAGAGCCTTAAAATTTTACTGTTCACCTGAGACCGTATTTTGTGCTTGCATCAAGAGTTGATTCTTCATAATCCTGGTAACAAGTTCTCACATTGATCATTAATTAGTTGTTAATTTCAATTTTTATTATGTCCCAAAAGTCTTAGCTTCTTTGTTATTCAGTTTCTTCTTAGTTTAATGTTTATATTAGTTTAGTTACTGTTTCTAAATGCTGGGCATGATTTTCTATGGTGGGTAATAAAGTAGGGACACATTAGGATGTAAAACTTGAACAAAATGGGCAAATGTGTAAAACCCTAGTTCGTTCCTGACTTTTGACCCAGTGCGGTCCGCGGTCTTGTTTATGCGGTTCGCATGGCTCTGACGCGGCCGCACCCTTTGTTCATGCGGGCCGCGGTGGCCTTGGTCCTGAATGTTAAGAAGTCTCCAGCACGGTCGTGTCCCTGTTTGTGCGGTTCGCGCTGGCCCCACGCGGATGCACCTCTTTTTCACGTAGCCCGCATTGGTGGGATTCAGAGAGGCTGACTTTATGTTGATCGTTCAGTGCGGCCCATGATCATGATCACGCGGCCCGAGGTGCCTCCCACGCGGCCGCACTCCAGATTGCGAGGTCCACGGTGACCTAGTTTGAGATGATGTCTGCAATTTTTTTGCTGTTATTCTGTAATGGTTTTCATCTATTGATACACTGATTGTGCTTCAACTAAAAAAGTTAGATGTGTTTACTTGCAGAAAATGGTAAAACGAAGAGGACGAGGTGCCAAACAACCCGGACGAGGTGACTCCTCCCAGGGAGGGAAAGCTAAACAAACCAAACTCACTCCCCGACCAAAGCTGAAAACAAGGAAATAGGTCGTGAGTGACGATGAGAAGTCGGGGAGTGAGTACCTTCCCTCTCAGGACATCTTAGCTGACTTGGGGCAAGCCACTTTAGTCCCAGTTCCACCTTCAGCCCATGCTCCACAGGTTGTACAGTCTGAGTCGTCAAATGGCTCAGCAGTGGGTAGCGGCAAATACTCCACCTCCCCCACAACTTCAGTATCTGGGAAGAGTGCAACAGGTGGTAACAACAGTGATGATGAGGCTCCGGTTAGTGGGGTGCCCGAGGTTGGTGGTGTAGAACACACAAGAAAAGCGAAAGTGTGGGAGGACCATTTTATTAGTCAAGTGGCCTTCCATAAATTCAGAGAAATGTGGCCTAAAAGAAAACTAATCATGGAGAGGAGCATAATCACACGAGACTTATTGCCATTACTCCCCAATGTACACGAGCAGTTTCAATCCAGATTTGGGTAGGAGCATTTTAGTGATGATTTGATTGATGCAAACGAGCATATGGTCAAGGAGTTCTTTTGCAAGGTAGCCTACATCAAAAAGCACTCCACTGTGACCAAAGTGCGAGACAAAAATATAATGTTTTTGGGGAAGGCGTTCTATGATTATTTGGGTTTCGATAAAGAAGATGAGACCCAATACAATGAGAAGCTGGAGATGAAGGAGGAGGTTCGCCCATGGTTGGCGAAGTATTTGGCTCATCCGGGCAATGTTCCGGATTGGATACAAGTGGGGGTAAAGATTTTGAGAAAGAATTTGAATTTCGAGGCTAGAAGGTGGCTCACTTTTGTGTGCAACAGGCTTGACCCTACTTCCCATGACCAGACTATCCCACTCTCCTGGGCTGTGCTGATAGCACCTATTATGGCTGGCTTCCCTATCAATTTGGGGAATGTAATGTACAGGGTGATCACTGCAATAGGGCTTGACAGTGTTTGGAACTACACGTACCCCAACACTCTCACTATATATTTTCGGGACTTGAAAGTGAAGAAGAAGTCCTATGATATGACAGTGCGCCCAGTGTCCCCATTCTCATGGTTCAACGTTCAGGGGCCGGACAACCCAAAGGACAAAAAGCACAAGGCATCCACCTCTGCTCCGACTGGCCAGTCTGAGGAGCCAGTTGTGGTAGAGGCTACTGTCGAGACTTCTACTGAGCTCCCCTCCATTCCAGATGATGTGCCCTCCTCCTCTACAGGTCTTAGTTCTTCAGTTGGCCCAACAGTCCCCTCTTCCTAGACCAAACCTTTGACAGCCCAGCAGTTAGCAAAGACTTTGGACATTTTAAACAACTGGATGTCAGTTGCAACATCCAAGTTGTCCACATTGGCCACTTCAGTTGAGGCCCATTCAGCACCAGCCACTATTCATATTCCTCAATCTATTGAGGATACCTTGAAGAAGCTTCTGGCCAACCAGGAGAAGATTTTGGAGACTCGGTCCAGCTTGACTAAGGTGGTAGATTCACATGGTAAAGCTCTCAAAGAGCTTGGTAAGGATCACAAAAAGATGAGAAAGTCAAGGGATTCTAAGGAATCAGTGAAGGTGCTTCGAGCAGATGTGAACAAGCTATTGGCGGATCAGCTGCCTTTAGACTTGTTATTTGGGGAGTCAGCCCCTCCAGCAGCAGCACCAGTGCCAGAGCCACAACAGGAGCAGGCACCCAGGCCCCCAAGGAAGAAGAGGAAGCTGCCTTGCACTGAGGGTGTAGTGAATGAGTTGGCACAGATTCAGGAGACTCCCTCCGGTGATGTACCCGATATTCAGTCGGTCCAGCAGCAGGACCTTATCCCACCAGCAGAGCAGCAGGCCGGGAACCAGTCTGAGGTTCCTGTCTATACAGAGGATCAGGGCACCACTGAGGATCCCATGCAGATGGACCAAGCCTAGGGAGCCCTCTATATCCTTTATTCTGATATTTTGTGCTTATTTTGGTAGTTAGTGTTGACATGTGATTTTTGACCCTCCCCAAAATTTTACCCATTTTTAGCAGGTAAATATTTAATGTAGGCCAAATATAACTATATCAACTATTTTTGACTTCTTTAATTTATTTTCATCATAAAAAAGTAAAAAAATATATATACAAAAATAGTTGCATATTACTCTACTTTAGTGTATTAGATATTTTTAGAGAGAATATTTTCCTTTGAACCTATTTCTATTTTATTATAATCTTGAAAAATATAAAAAAAAAATATATATATAATAATAATAGTAGGACCCTATTTTTATCTTTATATAATTTTAAAAAATACAAAAATAGTCTCATTAATGTTTTGTAGTCATTTTAGTCTTTTA
>MU717741.1:14112-24899 GCA_026770625.1 Nicotiana glauca
TTTTCTGGCTTCACAACTTGAACTTTTAAATAAATCCATAATTTTCCCTCGCACTTATAGAATATTGCTAATTGACCTCTAGTGAGTGTCGGAATTGGCCATCTCGTCTCTACCGCTTCGGGATTAGGCGGGATACTCACTGAGTACACGTTAATTACATACTCATACTACACTTCTGTGCATTTTTGTTGCACAGGTACTTTATGCATTAGCGGCCTGCTGGGCGCAGAAACACGGACGATTCGGGGACTAGGTGAGCTACAGTATGCAAGGCGGCTCGTAGCTCTTTAAAGTCCTTTTCTAGTAACTGTATTTCTTTTCTGTCCATTGTATTCTGGACGGATGCTGTGTTGTATTTTATGTCTTTATCAGTAGTTGCTCATGCACTTGTGACACCGGGTTTCTGTGATGGTTTCAGTAAATCTTTGTACCAATTGGTATTGTTTAAGTTTGAATTAAGGAAAATGATCTTATTTTATGTGAAATAGACGGGAAAAAAAACCTTAGATTTTCAAAGGTATTAAAAGAGGGAATTAATTGGTAATCTAATTGGCTGGCCTGACAGCGATGTCCGGCGCCACCACAACCCTTAGTGGATTTTGGGTCGTGACAGCTTCAAGCAAGCTAGACTATATTCTGCATTCCAACTTCTTACCTTAGCCTCATTGTCTCCTAACAACACCATTACTTTCACTCATGTCCTCCAAAATTTTGATAATTGATTTTTCGCTAGCATCAAGAATCCATGCATTAAATAACTCAGTGAAGTTTTTATCAACCATCATATTCTTACATTAAGTGTCAAGATAAGCCATGCTCCATGACTTTGAGGACTTCAAGATATCCTTTGCAGCTTCTTTTGACAGATTCCCTAATTTTTTCAATTGGTCTTTAAACTCCTCATCATATTAACTCCATACATACCACCATAACAACTTTCTCATTTCACTACTCTTTCATTTTCTGCACCAGTTAATCGCAATATATCTCACACAGTACCTGTAATTAGCCTCAGAAAGTACTGTGCTAACAGCATCAAAAATAAAGAATGAAAGAAATATTAGACTATTAGTAAACCACCAGATACTTTAAAATATAGAATGAAAGAAAATTAGAACTGATATGAATGTGATTACTGTATTAGTTTTAAGCTCCAAAGAAAACTTCAACAGCTCCATGAACCAAATCCAAGTCCTTCTTGTTTCCTTGTACACCACAACCCATGCTAGTGGGTAGAAATGATCCATGAAATCTTGTCCTAATGCCACCAACAACTGACTCTTGGTTCTACCCTTATAGAATGTACCATCTTCTCCAATTAATGGTCTCCAACCATTTTTCTACCCTTGCTTCAAAACATTAAAGCATAAGTACATTCTCAAAAAAATTCTCTTACCTTTTGCTAGTGCATCTTTGAAGATATTTATGATTACATCACTTTCCGGATTAGACAACCTAACTTCTTGGCAATATGCCTCAAGTTGTTATATTCATCTATAAAACTACCCTTCAGTTTATGAAGAACCATATTCTTAGCCCTTTTCAGTTTGGATTTACTCACGTTCAACTTCAAACCATGATCAAGCTCACCTCTCAGATCTTTAATCATGTATTTGGGGTTATTTTGGACCTTACTCTTAAAATACAGAGCTAATGTGGCATAATCAACTCTAGGATTCTTAAAGGCATCCCCACATGTGTGTATATCCTTCCAAATTTTAATCTTGAACCTACCAATTCTCCCATCTTCAGAAACTAGACACCTAAAGAGGCAACCTTCTTGACAATCATACCTGGTTCTTTTTTATCCACATTTAATCAAATCCAAAGACTTTTTGTTACCTAAAGCATATACATTCACAGCCTGCCTGCCTTTTTTCACATCCTTAAATGGAATACCTAACTTCAACTCCTTATAGTTTTCCAACCTATCATCTACGACCCTCCTCGTTTCATTGCTAATATCCCCCATTTTAGCAAAACTATTCTTCCACTATCTGAAGGTTCATATTCACCACCAGAACCAAGACTATGTTCACAGTCTGTACCAACCTCAACATCTACATGATATGTTTCTGTATGATCTGTGATAGATGGAGCAAATACAGTCGACTCACTCTCATCAGCAACAAAGAAATTTAAGATCTTGAATTTGTTACATAATAAGCAAAGAATAGCCTTGATCTCTCATCAACTTCTACCAAATAGTACTTACTCGAAGGCCAAAATCTAGAGGTAAACTCATCACATATATCCTTATAACTCAATAAATCAGAATCAAATAATGTCCATAAGTGCACAAGTTCCTCACAGTATATTAAGTCAGGTAAAAATACCCACTTACCTCCATAGTTGAACACAATATCAACCTCTGAAATCATCATTCGAAAGCTAAGAAAAAAAATAAAAAACAATTAAAACAGAGAGAAGACCACATTAGAAAAGATGCGTATAAAGATAAAGCATGGAATAAAAAAAACCTAAAAGACAAATCTGATTTTGGGACAACCAAAGACCCACCAAATCCCTAACAATACAAAATCCAGCAATAAACAAACATATATAATTCTTATAAACAGACAAATATTAACTCTGTCAAATGACATATTAAAATGACTTTAATCCTAAAACCCTAACCCAACGTTAAAATGTAACAAAAAAGAAGCAAAGTAACTTACCTTGGCTAGAAAAGTCAAAAATATATTGTAAATTTCAGCAAAAACCTCCTTTGATCGGCATTCCTTCACATATGCAGAAATCCTAGCGGAATTTGGGCAGACTAGATGAGAATAAACAATGTGGTTTATCGGTAAATATTTTTAACAAAGCAGACTACACGAGATAAAAGAGTTAATTTATACGGGTTGGGTAACAGGTAGGTTAATTAAATCCAGTTGGGTGTAAATTATTATGTTTGGGTGTAAATTAAAATTTTACATGTCAAATTATGAGTGGATAACTTATCCATTGTAGAAACCATTTAATTTAAGGGGGTATCCGAGCCAAAAGTGTAATGACAGTGTGGGTAATGGGCCAAACATCTAACGAGGGTTATTTGTAGGCCTTATCGTAAAGTTTAGGAGGTATTTGGACTTTTTCCGTTAAAGATTTGCACAAATGTGAAAATGGTAAAAAAATTGACGTGCGTTTTCTTTTTTTCCCCGGTCATGATAGTTACAGATAAGCGTGTCCTAAGTAACAAAAAATTTAATACTGAAAAATATATCCTAAGTTACTGATGGTTTTGCCTCGCAATTGTTGCGAGACTTATATATTATTGACTATCACTACCGCGACTTATATATTATTGACTATCAGCACCCGCTACCTCACCATTATTTACTACTATCAATCAGCACCCCCACAATTATCAACTACCACTGCCGTCGCTACAACCAACATCGTCATCCTCAATCACAACCATTCATCCACCCACCTCAACTCCCATCACCAACCACTCCCACCACCATTATTCATCATAACAGTTAGTGCCTACCATTATGAACTACCACCACCTTTCTCAACCAACACCATCCACCATTATCAAATAACACCACTCATCTTCTATCACGATCCTATTTCTCTCTCCATGAACCGTTGTGGCGGCACCTTGACTTTACGATTAGATAAACCTAACATTTGCGAAAAAAGAAACGAAAACATAACAACTAAAAACTAACATGTAAAATTTTAATGAGAAATTAAGATGTCGCTCGCCAAATAAAATAATCACTCTCGAAGTGTATATAAACTCTCCTAAAATCCGAAATATCATAAGTCATAAGCTACAGAAAGAAAACAGTGTTTCTATACTCCAGAGTCTATCAAAAAGAAATACAAGAAGTGTTTGACAATGGGGAAGAGTAGAAAGGGACTCCGAGATCTGCGGACGCGACAAATATACCTTGAAGCCTCTATAGCTGTCTCGCCTCACCGATAATGCGGCTGATAAGCAGTACTTGGATCTGCAAAGAAAAATATGTGCAGGGAAGGGCATGAGTACACCATAACGATACCTAGTAAGTGTCAAGTCTAACCTCGGTCAAGTAGTGACGAGATCAGGTCAGGGCCCTATATGTGTGTGTGTATGTATGTATTTATATAAGGCAAGGCAGGATGAAATTTTGTAGTAAAGTAAAGACTGAGATCTAACGGAATAAAATCATAGAAGGTAACAGCTTAGTACACAGAGATAACAACAGGGGATCTCCCGAGATACCGTCTTGTAGTCCCAAACGTAAAGGTGCATGGGAATCTCCCGGAATACCGTTCCGTAGTCCCGAAGTAAATATGCAGTGCAGGGGGATCTCCTAGAATACTGTTCTGTAGTTCCAAAGTAAATATGCATCTCAAATAATAGAAATACACCTACGACATAGAATCCTACAATTTAGACTAGGTACAAGGAAGGAAGAAGCAGGGAATTCGCTAAGCATGCTGCACGGAGTTCAAATAAGCAATTAAAGACACGTAGACATGTTGTCCCAAAAAAGACACGTAGACATGTTGTCCTAAACTAAACAGGATAATTACATATGCTAGAATAGCTCGGTTAAAGGAAAATAGGTATTTTACTTAATGAAAATGGAGTTTTACAACAAGTAGCTCGTGTACGTACTCGTCACCTCACATACGCGCGCTCATATATAAAAAAAATAATACCAAATCCTAAAGGGAGTTCCCCCACACAAGGTTAGGCAAGCCACTTACCTCTAACCTGTCACACCCCAAAATTCAAGGAGCGCGGCCGGCGCTCAACCGAGTAAAACCGACTGAGCAAGCCTGGCAGGTTTCATACATACTACCCAACCCAACTCATAATTAAATAAGAGATGGACTCCATTAAAAATACTTAGTAAGTATTTTATTAACAATTCTATTTCATTTCCATTAGCAGCTTAAATCATAAATATCAAAATATTACAAGTTTTGTAAATCGTTGCCAAATATCAATATCTCAATCTTAATTCCAATACCCAACACAACCCACAACCTGTCTACGGAGCCTCTAAATACAATTGAAGAATAATATGAAAATGTCGGCAACAAGGCTCCGGCTATACCTTATACAAACATCAAAACAAGATCCCGAAATAGAAGTGACATGAGCCACATAGGGCCCCGAAAGGAAAGGGGCTCACCGAATCAGCTGACGGGAAGTGATGAGGAGATACGGTCGGTAGACTGGAGTACCTGCTATGGATCCACCTACAATCATAACACGAATGTAGCACCCCCGGCAAAAGGGACGTCAGTACATTTCAATTGTACTGGTATGTATGAACAAACCTTGCCCCAAGTAAACTCAAACCATACACAAGTAGGTAACAGTAATAGAAACAATAATCAAATGCACAAGAAAAGGAACAATCAAGCCAAACAAGTTTTCAATCTCTCCTGTTTTCCACCTTCCACAATTCCACACCAATGATTTCACAATTTGCTCAAATGTTTATTTCAATAGTGATTTCGATCACTTTTCCACCCTTATTACCTCGTCCACCCTTATTACCTCGGCCACCCTTATCACCACAACCTACACCTTATAACTTCGTGTTGCGGTGCGCAACCTGATCCCACCGTATAGTCACAATTCACAAACAACACAACAACAATCAACAATTCACAAGAATCAACAACAACACTTCTTAAGAAATAACAAAAACAATTTACCAGTATTTTCACAACCATCAATACTATTTTCCTTCATATCCAACAACTTACATGTGCTTTACATTACAACGACAATTGCCCACAATAAGCCATAGATGTGGTTATCACAGTTATTCCAGTTGCATCATTCACGATTTTCTTCCATCATTTGTTTCTCAACTCTTACCACATAACACTTTCACAATCACACATTTAGTTTATTGCCAATTACTTGCACCATTATATCGGGAGACTTAACCACAACACTCAATCAAATCAATCACAAGAATTTCACAACAATCACAATCATACCAATCACAATAATTTTCATGAATAAGCCACGTAGATATCACATACCAAACATTCGTACACCAAACAAGGCGATTCTACAAGGATCAAGATTAGCCATACATACCTGGAGCCGAATTCCCTTTTAATATCTACTTCCCACTTTACCAAAAAGCCTGGCAACGTCAATCTAGTGCACAATTTAATACATATTTCTTAGAATCAAAGTTCACAATCACTACCCGAACATATTTAGGTTATCAACCCTCCTTTACACAATTCTTTACTCCCACCTAATTACTCTTACTAGATTTTAGGTTTTAATAGACATGCATGAGTGTTTAAACTTCCATTTTCAAGAATCAATTCATGAGAATCCCCTCTTTTATTTAAATTTGAAAATCAATGAAAAAGGGTTGGGAACCTTACCTGCAAGAATGGAGATGAAGATAATACTCAAGAATTTCCGGGCCTGGGCGACGTTAGAAAATCAAATTGATGAAGATGAGACTTTCTCTCTCAAGAACCCTCTCTCCCTTGTCTCTAGTTTTATCCAAAAAAAAAAGTGTAAAAATGAAGGGTTGGGGTATTTTATTGAAGAAGAGATCGGGTTGAAAAATTAGAAAAATCTAGAGCCGAGTCGGGTCTACGATCGCACTCTGCGATTGCAAAGTGGAAATGCGGTCCGCATAATGGACCGCAGAAGTGCTCCTAAAATCTGACTTCTCTGCCTGGGTTTGCGACAGAAATGCGGTCCGCATAATGGACCGCAGAAGTGCTCCTAAAATCTGACTTCTCTGCCTGGGTTTGCGACAGAAATGCGGTCCGCATTTCTTTTCTGTGATCGCATAATACACCGCAGAATTGACCTTCACAAATCCTCAAGGAATTTATGCGACGATTATGCGGTCCGCATATTGATTATGCGATCGCATAATAGACCGCAATTTCAACTTCAATTTCGACTAACCCACCGGTTAATTCTGCGGCAGAAATGCAATCCGCATACCTAATCTGCGATCGCATTCTGGACCGCATAATGGAAATTTTCTGAAAAATTTTGATTCTTGATTTTTAAGTGCAAAACCAGTCAAAAGGGTCCGAACTGCAACGAGCAAGCTCGCCGCGAAGAATTTTACACATTCCTAACACATATTAGGAACTTGGCACTACGAGCTACTAGGTTTTGAACACAAAATTTTATGGGGCTTTACATAACCAAACTCAAATTAATCCATAACAATGCTCTTTCCACGTATATCCTACTCCGGATGGCCCAAATCTAGACAAATCAGTTATATAACGTAAATATAACTACAAGAAACTAATCTAGCTAATGAAATAAAGGCTAAAGTAAGAAATTAGAAAATCGTCCTAAAAAGCCTCCTCGGGCCCACGTGTCAGAATCGGGTAAAAATCATAAATTATGAACACTCATTCACTCATGAGTTCACTCGTACCAAAATTATCCAAATCCCAATCAAAACTCAAAAATTTGGTTGAAGATCTTTCCCCCCATTTTCTCAACTTCTCACCCGAATTCCTTTATTTAATTAAGAAAACAACTGTGGACTAATGAAATACAACCAAAACCAAGTTAGGAATCGTTGCACCAAAAATGAAGAATGAATTCAAACCCTCAAAACTCTCTCTTTTCTGCCCAGCGAACTCGCTTCTGCAAGCCTAGAACCACACCTGTGAGAAAACCATTGCAGGTGCAAAAATAAAGAATGAATTCAAACCCTCGAAACTCTCTCTTTTTTGCCCAGCGAACTCGCTTTTGCGAGCCTACAACCGCACCTGCGAAAAAATATAGCAGGTGCAAAAACCACTTAAGTCCTCAAGTCCTGCATCTGCGATAGGGTGGCCGCACTTGCGTGTGCGCACCTACAGAAACTCTCCCGCTTTTGCGGTCCTTGATCGCTTCTGCGAATATTCTAGCGCATCTGCGGGTATCGCATCTGCGGTCCCCGGAAACTCCTCCATTCCCGATTCTGCGCTTGCTTCTTCATATTTGCGATCCCGCACCTGCGGTCTCCCCACTGCAGGTGCGAAAACACTAGATGTCTGAAACTTCAGCAATGACCTAAGTCCAAATTTCAACCCGTTAAGCATCCAAAACACACCTGAGGCACCCGGGACCTCAACCAAATATACCAGCAAGTTCTAAAACACCATATGAACTTAGTCTAGCCCTCAAACCACATCAAACAATGCTAAAATCACGAATCACCCTCCAATTCAAACTTAAAAAACTTAAAACTTTCAAACTTCTACCACCGATGCCGAAACCTATCAAACCACGTCCGAATAACCTCAGATTTTACACACAAGTCATAATCAACCCTAAAGGACCTACTCCAACTTCCAAAATCAGATTCCAACCCCGATATCAAAAATCCACTACCGATCCAAAATTCCAAAAAATTGATTTTCGTCATTTCAAGCTTAAATAAGCTGTAGACCTCCAAAATATAATTTGGACATACCTCTAAGCCCAAAATCATCCAACGGAGCTAACGGAATTGATGGAACTTCATTCCGGAGTCATTTTCCTATAGTTCCGACTACAGTCCAAATTTTAAGACTTAAGCCTCTGTTTAGGGCTAAGTGTCCCAAAACACTCCAAAAACCAAAACGAAACCTCTCGGCAAGTCACAATAGCAGAAATACATACGGGGGAAATAGTTAATAAGGGATCGGGTCCATAACTCTCAAAACGACCGGCCGGGTCGTTACATCTTCCCCCACTTAAAATAATCGTTCGTCCTCGAACGAGCATAGAGACATACCTGAAGTGGTGAAAAGATAAGAATAATGGATGCACATATGCTGCTCGGTCTTCCAAGTCACCTCCTCGACTAGCTGGCCCTGCCACTGAACCTTTACTAATGCAATGTTCTTTGACCCCAGCTTTCAAACCTACCTGTCCAAAATAGCCACTGGCTCCTCAATATAAGACATATCCTTGTCCAACTGGACTGAGCTGAAATCCAACAAGTGAGACGAATCGATGATAGCCGATGAACTCCTGCTAGGCTGGGAGGTAAGGGAAGCTCATAAGCAACCTCCCCAACTCGCTGCAACACCTCAAAGGGACCAATAAACATTAGGCTCAGCTTTCCCTTCTTTCCAAACCTCATAATTCCCTTCATAGGCGAAACCCTGAGTAAGACCCGCTCTCCAACCATGAATGCAACATCTTAAACCTTCTGGTCCGCATAACGATTCTGTCTAGACTGGGCTAAGTAAAGTCTATCCTGAATCACCTTAACCTTCTCCAGGGCATCCTGAACCAAGTCTATACCCAATAATCTGGCCTCGCCTAACTCGAACCAATCCACAGGGGACCGACACCGCCTACCATATAGATCCTCATAAGGTGTCATCTGAATGCTAGACTGATAACTATTATTGTAGGAAAACTCTACAAGTGGCAAGAACTGATCCCAAGAAACTCCAAACTTCATCACACACGCACGGAGCATATCCTCAAGAATTTGAATAGTGCTCTCAGACTATCCGTCTATCTAAGAGTGAATGTTTTGCTCAACTCCACCTGAGTAACCAACTCATGTTGTACGGATCTCTAGAAACGTATGTAAATTGTGTACCCTGGTCAAAGATAATAGATATTGGCACGCTATAAAGTCTGAAAATCTCGCGAATATAAACTCGAGCCAGCTGTTCGGAAGAATAGGTAGTTATCACAGAAAGGAAGTGAGCTGACTTGGTCAGCCTATCCACAATCACCTAAACTACATCAAACTTTCGCTGAGTCCGTGAGAGTCCAACAATGAAATTCATAGTGATCCGCTCCCATTTTCACACCGAAAACTCAAAATTCTGAAGCAATCTACCCGGTCGTTGGTGCTCATACTTCACCTGCTGGCAATTCAGACATCGGTCCACATATTCCACTGTATCCTTCTTTATTCTACGCCACCAATAATGCTGCCTCAAGTCCTGATACATTTTCGTGGCACCCAGATGAATGGAGTACCGCGAGATCTGAGCCTCTTAAAGAATCAACTCACTCAATCCATCTACATTGGTCACACATAGCTTGCCCTACATCCTCAATGCACCATCATCCCCAATAGTGACTTCCTTAGCATCGCCATGCTTAACCATGTCTTTAAGGACAAGAAGACGGAGGTCATCATATTGACGCTCCCTGATACGATCATAAAGAGAAGACCGAGAGACCATAAAATCCAATATTCGACTCCGCTTAGAAATATCCAATCTCACAAACTGGCCGGCGAAGGCCTGAACATCCAACGCCATGGGCCTCTTTACTGTTTGTAGATATGCTAAACTCCCTAAACTCTCTACTCGGTGACTCAAAGCATCGGCCACAACATTGGTCTTCCCAGGGTAGTATAAAATAGTGATATCATAATACTTAAGCAACTCTAACCACCTCCGGTGACGCAAGTTAAGATCCTTCTTCTTGAACATCCGGTGATCATTGTAGATCTCAAAAGAAATACCGTACAAATAGTGCCTCCAAATCTTCAAGGCATGAACAATAGCTGCTAACTCAAGGTCGTGGACAGAATAGTTCTTTTCATTCACCTTCAACTATCGGGATGCTTAGGCAATCACCCTATGGTCCTACATCAACAACGCGCCGAGATATCACAATAGATAGTATAAGACCCGAACCTGAAGGCAATACCAATACTGGGGTTGTAGCCAAAGATATTTTGAGCTTTTGGAAGCTCTCCTCACACTCTTCCATCCACCTGAATGGAGCACCCTTCTAGGTCAGCCTGGTCATAGGTGTTGCAATAGATAAAAATCCCTCAATAAATCGACGGTAGTACCCCCCCCCCCCAAAC